>QLOY01015950.1:0-49540 GCA_003313965.1 Megacollybia marginata
AATCTATGCATAAGGCTACGACAAGTTATCGTAATCTATGCATTAATCCTACTGAATCAGCTGCCTCTCTTAGGGCGTTGCTGGACAACACTCTAGATTTTATACCTTTGACCACTAGTGATCTTATCGGGCTCCCTCTTCACATCGATCCTACATTGGTCTGTTGCCAAACGACTTGCACCTGGAAATATTTTCTCACTGTGACTTTGGTGATCTGGTCAACTTTGCGCATACATGTCAAGACTTCCGAGATCTTGTTCAGAGCTACATACGGGCCAGAGTGCATGTCGGGCTGTCTGCCTTTTTTGGTCAGTGCATTCCGTCTTTGCTCGCCGTGCTTCAAAGGAACAGAGGCTGCATTGCTGGCCGTTTCGTCAACGCTTTACTAAAGCATGATTTGCCTGCAACCAGCCTGCCTCGCGACATTCATATCTTCGTAGGTCGCAGAGCTGTGACTGACGTATTGTCACTTTTCAAAACGGTACTTAATATGGGCGACCCAGAAGAAATCGAGCAACAGAAACCTTTAAAGACAGTGGCATTCTCCACGCTGCATTGGTCTATTCAGGTATTACACCTTTGTCTGCTGATTCATGCTGACTTTGGCAGGATGCCAGAACGGTCACTGTTTTCATCAGCAACGCAGAATCCGTGTTGCCGCCTTTGTTCTGCTCGGAAACGACTGCCGATCTGGTGGCATATACGGGAGCTGCAGTCATCTCCTTCTATCCCAGGATGACTATAGAGCGCTTGGCATTGCCTACTGGTGCCTTCTTGCAGCAGCTGCACATTTCCGACGATTTGCGTCCCGTTCCCGTCGAAGGGGCGCTTCGCCAGTTAGGTGTTGAATTCAAGATGGATAATGCAAATTGGGGAAGGAACTGCGGTCTGGAGTGTCCGTGTTTGCTTCGTTCCTCCACTGAACGGATCGGGGTTTTGTCATTGGATGATACCCTACAGGATACGGTATTCAAGGAGTGGATGGAGACAGAAGGGCAGTGGTGTCTAGGGGGTGTTTGCTTGAATAACTATTGCTACGAGGAATGACCTTTGTTACATTTGTGTATTTCATGTGTGAGCGCATTATGTGTTTTCATCGTCGATCGAGTTGGCATGGTTTCAATGCAGTTTTGCTTTTAATTGAACGTGTTAGAGCGCTCGAAGCCCTCATCATGCCACGCTCTGCTAGAGTACAGGTTACTCTTCACTCCTTTCTTGACGATAATGCACCGAACATCGAAGCGATTCGCGGATTGAAGATTCGGTCGAAGCTGAGAATGCCACTATCTGAGCAAGTACGGACTGTGGCCACACAGTTCATCTCGGCGTGGGGAAGAACACTAGATCAAGGCAATAGTGCTAGTTCCCCTATCGACGTGGATGCTTCCGGCGATGGGGACATGCATGTACCGATGAATCCCCATGTTATCTGTCCGGTGTGCCACGATTTGTTTTGGGTACCCGTTGTGTAAGATGAATGATTGCTTTTAAGCTGAACTTAAGATGATTTCAGACTTAACTGCGGCCACACATTTTGTGTCATTGACATAATAATCTTATTGTCAAATGCCGTTCATGCCAACCACTCTGCACCACTCTGTCCAACTTGCAGAGCTACGATTAGTACACTGCCCCCCGTGAATTATGAATTACAGTGTGAAGGACATGACAGAGATGCATGCCACTACATGCGGTATCGTCAGTACCTGGACTGAGGGTGATGTGGCCGAGTCGTTGAGAATTCTGGGTCTGTTCTTCAGACGTCTGTAAATTGTCTTCCGTTCGTAAGCTAGCTGTGATGTCAATGGAAGCTGCCTCCTCGTTGTGTCATTCCTGCGCAACCTCTCGAATAGTGTATTGGAAAACAGGCAATTTCTTGGCTGCGATCCGGTTTGGCCCTAATTATTCGTTACTGTGGCGAACGGCATATCCGGACCTACCTATGGACGTTTCGATTGCTGTTTATGCTCCTGTGCAGTATTCAGACCGTCGGTTGAATAGTGTATTGGCAAACCGCCTGACATTCAATTTCTTGGCTGCGATCCGGTTTGGTCCTACATATTCGTTGCTGTGGTGAACGACATATCCTGCACTGCATATGGATGTCTCGATCCCCTAGGCCTCCTGAGCAGTATTCTGTTTGGAATTTTGGTTTCGGATAGATAATCCGTGATATTGCTGATCATTGTTGCCCTGACATTGTACGAAATGTCAGCGTACGCGTTCAACGACATGCTTGATTTGGTTGCCACTAAAGATGAACCTGTATTCAAATAAACAGTATAAAATGAGGATCAGTTGCTGCATCTGAACATACCACTTTGAAACATCCACATACTGACTTACTTCATCAACAAATTGCTATTTACTGCTTATGATGCCTCGCACCAAGTCGGGAACTATTTTGCGTCAAGGAGTCTCGCTGTCTTCCGACCTCGCTACGGAGGCTGCGACTGCATTCGTCTCCACTCAGGAGAGTGGGTTGCATACCATTGAATTTGGGTCCATTGGTCGGTTTCACGGCTTTTTGAGTCTGTGCGTCACTGACGAAACAGATGGGGATGCGTCGATCAGGAACGCCGATGCTCTTCAAGAAGACCACGTTGACAGACCAGGTAAATTTGCCAAACTAGGATCTTTTGTTAATGACGTTACGATTGCAGGCGTCCCTGCCCTTGACGACAGAGACGAAGTGCCTTGGGTCGTCCCCACTTTGGCAGACGGCAGCAACGACACGTCTTTTGCTGCGAGACAGTGCCCTGGAGGCATCTACGACTATTTGGAGGCACGCTTCAACAAGTACAAGGCTAACCGTGCAGGTCATGCTGGTTTCTTGGCTTTTGCTGAGTACGAAGAACATTTCCATGCATTTCCTCAGAACTACGGCGACCACGTGTCCTACAGACGCTTCAAAGACGAGGATCATAAGTTCACTGGCTTCGGGGAGGTGATGCCAGCCAGCGAGGGCACGATGCTTGGTGCAATGGGGTGTCATTATGTTGGGCCTGTCGGCAAAGTAAGACAGACAGTTTGACGTTTTCTGCGTTCTGACAGCGAAACAGCGAAACAGGATCGATGATAATACCAAGCAATCGTAGTTGGACCTCCAACTAGTGCCTCCGCTTCCCTCATAACGATGTACAACAATCAGATCATGTGTCCAAACAGAGTGTTTGTTGCAGATGAATATAAGGACCCGGTACGTTTGCTTCCTATTGCATGCAAATTACGATTTGTTGGTAGGGCTGCGAGGCCAAGGAGTGCGTAAGAACGGATTCCAAGACACCGGATGCCGTAGGAAACTTGTTGTACCTGGTTCTTCCGGCGAAATATGCAGTCAGCATGCCCACATTGCAGTTGTTCGTTTCTAATTCGTACAGACGACAGTACCGAAGTCGGTAGCCAATCGCAAGAGGTTGGTTAGAGGTGATCCTGTGCCCAATGACACTGAAACCGCTCATGAGTCTGGGTTTTGAACTTCGTTTCAAGTTACAAACTATTATGAAGGAGTCGACAGCAATTCCGAAATCAAGTTGGACGCTTTGTACGATCCTCGTTTACAAGCGGATTACGGAGGATGCATTTTCAACCACACGTTCGCTAGACTCAAGGCTCAACCGATTTACGACAAATTCAACAAACTCATCAGGCCATGGACAGTTGCCGTAGATCTTCATCCAGGGACTCTTGTCATGTTCGAAACGACTTTCCATTGTTACAAGTATCAGAAGAGAAAGGTATGGATTGTTCGCTTTATGCGCAGGCTGTTACATCTCGGTAGATTTACCAACTGAACGTTCAATCCGTCAAGATACTGGCGGATTCGCCTTTCACTGCACCTTTGTTGACAACGCCCGTTTTTCCCGATTTAGGTGACGATGACGAGGGAGGACAAGCGATCAAGGCTGGCAAATCGAGTTTGTTGGTGTTTGGATACAAGCGTGTTCATGTCTAGTTTTTGCGTACTCTCGTCGGATGAATGTTGTTGCCATTTCAAATGTTGATTGCTTGGCTTTTGTCCGATTTCAATGCGAAATTTGAAAAGGGGGATCTCCTTTACCTGCACGTCCATGATTGTCGGGAACGAGTTTTGCGCAGTGGGCTGCTCCTTGAGAGAAATAACGACCCCAAGCACTGAGTGGCCGTCAGCGAGGGTGTCCGTGCTCTTCTTTGGGACCAACTGCCTCTCGGCACATCTACTGGAAGTCAGCGCTGACGGCTTTCTACATGGGCGTTCTGTGTGGGATGTTAACGTGTCTGCTTGGTTAGGGTCTACATTCACTGGATTGATGGATTATTCCGAGCACTCCTTTGGAGTGCCTGACGACAGGACTGGAAGGTACAGTTACACCTTAAGGCATGTCGCACAGGACACGATACAGAATGTGAACAAACTGTTTACGACGACCTGCTGCGGAAATTGCGGTGTATGGTACGGGAACGTACTGCTACTGGCGCATGAACGTGGGACTGGGGAGAAAGTTACCGTGCGATGGGATAAGACAAATAAGCGCTTTGAGCGACTGGAACAACGATGTGGGGTACGCCAGGTCAGAGACATGACACCGGAGGACATGCCGGATGCGGTTGCTCTGCTGGTTGGGTGCGTTTCAATACATCGGTTATATGTGTGCTAACCGCTCAAGTATGTTTAACAGAGCGGAGATTCCGGTACAACCTAAGCCTCCTGGGTGGCCTGAACTTTCTGTGGGTCCGATGGGTACCTTAGCCTCAGACGTCGTTGGCCAGATCCTTCAGCTGTTGGAATTGCGGGACGTCTTTACAGTTGGAGGCTTGAACAACCATCTGAGGATGACGGCAAAAGGTGAAGTGCAGCGACGGGTAAGGATATACTTGGGCATTGTCTTTGGACAAACCGTTGCGCCTCTCCTGCTTCGTTTGCGTGATACCGGGGCAGTGATCATGGGTACATGCCTGTTGAATTTGGTTTACGGCTTTGAGAGGTGGGACCGAACAGAGAGCCTTACCATTGCGGTTCCGACGGTCGCATTCGGGTCCATGCACACCTTCTTGTCATCTACTGCTGGTTTCCACTCGTTCGAAAGAGGTTGGCTGTCCCAACGCTACAGAACAGTTTGTGATGGAAAGTGGGTGTATTGGCTCCAAGTGAGTGTCGTTGCCAGACAATAATGTGCGACTGACTTGGAGCAGGGATTAGAAAATCCGATAACAGTGTACTCTGTGTCCGCACACAGCATATGGCCGGTTGTGCTATCGTCGAAGACAACAGCAGGAATGCTTTGCATGGGCGGAGATTTCATCGCAGTGTTAAATCCGTGCACTACAATTTCCGATGGTTGTAATGGGCCGGTTCAGCTGGACTGCCTGCGGACAGAAATGATTGGATGGGGCCACGATTCCCAAGATACCGTTGAACCATCAACGAATTTGAATGGTGATGTACTCACCAGGTTGTTCGCAACGAACGCTACTTGGGAGGCGGATTGCAGACGCGACTGTCCGGCCTTAATGCGACACGTGTCCGACTTTGGAAAATGCAGGGTGTTCGCATATGATGTCGGAAAGATCGGTGCGGAGGGGCTCACGGTCATGGAACACTCTAGTATAGTGTGGAGAGTCTTGCCGCGGTGTTGGAACAAGTTCTGCGTTCAGGGTATAAGAGATATCGACTGCGCTACAAGTTGGTATTAAATAAGGCTCGTGTGTATATTTAGCCGTGGGTAGTGGGCCCTGCCGCTCGCCGGCGTCTAGGAGTTATTTCCTTTTTTGGAGGGAGGGAGGGTCCTTAGTCTGACGAAATTTCCATTGGTACCCTGTGTATTTTGCTGAGTTGCCGACACCCCCTTGCTCACTGGCATCACCATCCCGAGCTGGAGCACAAGAGCCACAAAAGGATCCCTTCAAGAACGGGTAGCAGACCCCACATCCAACGCATTGTGGTTCATCCTATAAAGACGCATTAAGGGCATGTCATTGTGAATACGCTCCAGACTCACTGCAATTTGTTGCCAAGAGACATCTGAATCCGCATTGCGTCGTTTGATGCATTTTGTGCATGTTGTGGTCGTCAGACGAGGGAACGAGGCCCCACAGAGATCACACAGCATTAGCAAGACAGAGAGAGGGAATGGCAAGCCGTCTCATTTATACTTGGTGACATGCGCCACAATGAGAAAAAGTACATAGAATATATGTAAAATTCCCAATCAAAGTCAGTCTGCGGCAATGAATCAAAAGTCAAAAACTAACCAAAATTGCTTCCATTCCATGCAGGCTTATATGCTGAAGAGCAAGGCAAACATGCACCAAAGGTTGTAGTGTCAGAGCCGAGTGTTGAATGTACACTGGCAGTCAAGGTCGTGTTCTAATGCTTTCTAGAAACACGGAGAGACACTAGACCCAATCAGCCTCAGACACGAAGCAATAGAATAGAGGACAAAACGTACCCTGGTGGAATGCTCAACGTCTCGAGCAATGTGGTGTAAACGTATTGTTTTGCCTCGTGTATTCCCAAAATGTTACACCTTACTCACTCGGCTAAATCATGCCATAATTACACACTCGGCTAATTCAAACACAGTCGGGCATCATCAGCCTGATAAGGTAACTCCGAGAAGCACGTGATGGCGCCGGGTTCGAGGGTTAGGTTTGGTCCCCCCCCCATAAAAATTCGGGCAGCTTGGCTGCCCGATGACGGTGTGCGCGACTGAGCGGGAACCTCGAAAAAGTTAGGGCTATGATGGCCCTTTAGGGCTATGATGGCCCTTTAGGGCCATATAACTTCCTAACCTTGTAAGGCCACACCCGAATTAATCCCCCCCCAATAACTTGAACTTGTACCTAGTTGAATTACATAAAATACCTAATATAGTATCCGAGTATGTTGAGATCATGTCACTGTGTAGATTACGGTATATTAGCCGAGTGTGTGAGGTGTCACAACTCGTATATACCCTTTTGCCTCATGTCCCGACGCACGCGATGCTGACAAAATTTGTGGTAAGGCGTTTAATTGGTAAAGGCGTCTATGGTGAGTCACACACTGTCACCCGAATTCTGTCTACTTGGGTTAAACGTTACGCGTTAAACGTTAAACCTCAGCTGAGCCTGCTCGGCAACCGTAAACGTGTTTCTCGAAGTCTCGCCATCTAATCGCCCTAATCCATCTACGCTGTGACAAGCTTCATCCAAATAGAAGCTTTGCGATGAGTGAGCGGCCAGATGGTGACGATGAATGATGTCTGCTGCCAATTGACGTGCATTTTCCGCTTCTTGCTCAGGTGTGAGAATAGGTCGGACCTCGAACCGAATTTGGGTCCAGTTCTCCTCGGTTCAAGTTCGAACCTAGGTTCGGAACCGGGCGTGTACAACACGAAACGCTCGACAATAATATTTCTTCCTTCTTTATACAAAGTACCATTCAACCGGAACAAGACTAGTTCTGAAATACGACCGCAGACAGTGAAAAAAAAAGATTTATGTAGAAATTAGGGATCTGTCATGACCCGCACTCAGACTGGAACAAATTTCCAGTTGTATCGGGAATCCGAAAGTTCAATCTGTAATTGAACGATGTCATTATCAGCCACTGCATAGGTCAGAATTCTCTTACGTTGTTTCCGTTGAGATTCCAGTAGCGCTTAGAGTTATCGTTCGTCATGATGCCACCTGAGAAGGTCTTGTCCGTGGTGCTGCTGACAGTTGGTAAGAGGACACTATACAGAGAACAGATATGCCAACCTTGCTGTGACCTTGATGATCCACTCAATCTTGTCCGAGTTGCTGCGGTGAACTTGTTGCGGCGTTCCGCTTTGGGACAGGTCCGAGTAGGAAAAGGTCGCTACATCCATCGCCAACTGGATCCCGTTTCCGCTAATGAGCCACTATTCGAGACTTCAGTCTGGGAATTGAGAGTAACTTAACACCTTCAGCTCACCTGCTGCTTGGCTTCACTACTTGCGGTCGCAACGAAGAGCTGTTTGCCATTAGAGCCAGGGTTTACGACATTTTTGCCGTCGGAAGACTGTATGTTATAGATGCCTGGTGGAAGTGCGACGTATGACATTTCGTTTGAGAGCTTATGAGAGAATGAGATGCAAGACTTGAGGACGTTATGAGGACTGCATACGAACCTCTGAACGTCTTAAATATGCTGGCCCTGTCCAAAGACACTAGTCCCATATGTGCAAATGAGGGTCACAAAGATCATCTGAATGCTCGCACCAGTCCTCGGCGAAAAGTTGGCGAAAAGGCGGGTCTTTCGACACCACCGAAAGAAGGAATTTGGCACCAAGGTTCTGAACGAATCCTACGAACTCAAATCACTACGTCCCAGATGGCAAGATCATCAAGCAAATGACTGAACCCTCTTCTTGCCATAGAATGTATAGATAGAAGATGCGATAAAATCTGGAAGTAGGCTCTTCTATTTCACCGGTACTTGAAGTCTGCCGTGGTAACTTACCTTAACCTATCTTAGTAGTACATACTACAATGTGACTACCAGTGGATCGGTTCACCTCGAGGCAGGACCTTGCGCCGCTGCCACCAAGCATAGAGAGACTGGCGAGTCTCAATAGTGATCTCGAAAACGAGATCGAAAATGAGGATAAATTTACCGTCCTTTATGTATTACCTGCAAGAGAACTTGCCTTGATAACTGCGCATAATTATTGCCATTCTCATAATCATGATTTTGATATTTAAAGGGGTCCCCAATGCACTTGAGTACAATTATCGACAGTTATCAATAACTTATGTGTATATACTCAGCAAATATCTGATGCTTATTGAAGTTATCTGCACCTCAAAAATGAATAGTAATGACCTGCATTGCTATAGTACCACACATGATGCTCTACATTCAATCACC
Source organism: Megacollybia marginata (assembly GCA_003313965.1). Taxonomy (NCBI): domain Eukaryota; kingdom Fungi; phylum Basidiomycota; class Agaricomycetes; order Agaricales; family Porotheleaceae; genus Megacollybia; species Megacollybia marginata. Next base: position 8,855 of record QLOY01015950.1, read on the forward strand.
CTCTCAAACTCAGTCATCCCATTCAATTGAATTCACAACATCCTCCGTTTTCATATGGTGAGAAGCTAGTGGACGTGAAGCACTGAAGTATACTTAGACAAGTATCACGATCTCAGACAAACACGTACGATGCACCCAGATAGAACTCATGCGCAAAATCATTAATGGGGTCATCTGACTCCCATCTACCCCATCGCGTCACTTCTGCCTATCCTTTGACTGCGATCGATGGTGAGGACAGTGTGCCTTTACAATTTAGCGTTCTAATATTCAGCGCTTGATATTGAACCTTGTTGGACAGCATAGGCACGTGTACGCCTCATCATGATGTCGGGATTTATACAGCTGCGCAGCAAACCGACATTGCTTGGCAGGCTGAAGCAGAAGATTGTTTGAAGATGTCGTCGTCTCGAACACAGCGTCGTCCAAGTCATGTGCGTCACAGCGCCGCCTCTCCACGTGGGGTCGTGGGCAATCCGAATCTGAGGTTACGCCTCTTCAACTTTCTCCTCGTCCTCAGCTTTCCTTGCTTCCTCGCCATGCCAATGACGCTGGAAGTTTTATTGCCCGAGGATGTGACAAGCTAGGAGATCAGCTAGTAGTGGTCGCCGAGTTCGTCCGTGTAATACCCATTGCCCAATGTCAATCGTTGTTTCGATATTGGACCAGGGGATGAACATGACTTGTTTTGGTGAACGCTGTGTTTTCGATTTCGTCGGTAGGAAGCTCGTCATCGTCATCGGGCGTTACTTTGATATGAGCCTCTGTGAAAAGGATCCTGGTAAGCCTCTCTCTATGGAATATACTTATTGTTGATTTGAACGATGGCCGGCGCAGGTGGCTGCGATGACACCTGTATCAACTCTGCCTTTAGAAAGTCTGGAACAAGTTATTTAATTCTAACCCAAAAGTATGTCGACAACTTACTGTCAGTAGCCTTCTTTCCCCAAACCACCTCTTAAACCGGGCGAAGGTCTCGGAATTCAGATACTTGACCTATAGGGGGTTGCATTAGCCCTCTACGGAACCCACGCGATATGGTAGTCATACCAGACATTGAAAATCTCAAAGGCCTTTGATCGCGTCGAACGCAAACGTTCGACGGACCAAATAAACGTGGATGTCGCTGTGAGCATATACCCGGTATCCCCTTGACTTGGCCAATACTTGTGTAAGCCGCCCAAGACTGGAGGCTCACCAACTGCAAAAGTTCAAGTTTTCGATCGCAAGGCAAGACCATCCCAGGAATGCTGTGCTCCATGGAGCCGTGGTGGAGAGAAAGCTCCCGCAATGACCCGTCACAGACGCCCACTTAAATATAAAACGCCTCTTGGACCCGCGTTTCCTCACTTCTACCGCCGCCATGTTCATGTTTATTCTTCGTGTGGCTCAATCCGTCTTCGCCTTTAGTGTATTTATATCAACACTGTTTGGTATGTACTTGATTCAGACCAGCCTGTTCAGCCACTACTAATGAATCGATCGACCGGACAGCTGCCAAAAAATACAACCCAGAGTCTCCTTCCCAAATCACTTTTTTGCTGGTTGCTAGCGCATGGACTTTGCTCATCGCTCTTCCATATCTTATGCTCTATTACCGAATCCACCCAGACAAATATTGGAGATACGCTGTTGAATTCGTTACCATGGTCTTCTGGTTTGCAGGATTCATAGCATTGGCGGTTTTTGTTACGTCGACGTCGTTTTTGGGTACTAGTGGACCTGTTTATTCGGCTGCGCGAGCTGCGATTACTTTTGGGTCGTTTGAATGGTAATGTTTCCTCTCGATTTCGGTTTTGTTTATTGTATGGGCAGGGCCCTGTTTATGGCTTCGACGGTGATGTCTGGACTACACCTGTGGAGGACACGGAATAGTAATGACTCGCGACCTTCGAAAGAGATAGAGGCGAGACCTTGCTAATGTCGTACTTGCAACGACTTTTGTAATATAGAGTGATATGTATCCTACATACTATGACTCGTAGTGACGACGTCAACTTCTCGGCAGTGTACAGGAATGAGGCGACTCATCGGAACTTGGAAGCTGTGGGCGGGCCGCATTTTAGGGAGGTCCCATGATGTATACTCCATAACGGCTTTGGCAGATCCGCTCCAGATCCGCTCGTCAGATTGGAGCCTTCGAGTCCGAGTGAAGTGCGGTCAGCACGTGTATTCAATGTCTGTAACTGGGCGTCTAACGGGTAGACCTCCTTATAGCGCTTAGCTTCTCCCACACAAACAGGTCTCTGTTAGTATATCGGTTAGTACACGCGCCTGTCATTTGTGGCTTTGTTTAAGATGGTGACGCGCGAAAGCGGGGTTCGACCCCCCCGACAGAGAGTTCTTTTTTTTTCACATTCCCTCCCATTTATGATGTTACTTTGGGTCTATGCAGGTGTCAAACTCAATGTGTTCATGGGAAACTGTTTTTTCGAAAAGATTTTAGCGTTTGAACTTTGAACAGAGGCAAAATGCAACGGAGTCACGCAGACCTATAGTGCCTAATCATATCTTCATGTAGCGTGACCGCGTCTCGTCTTCCAACTTGACCTTCACTATGCCGTGCTCAGGAAATCAGGCTGCGGCCTCACTCCGAGTGTTACCGAAATTTCAAGGAATGCAACTTTTTCCCCGGACTCCGAGTCTTTCGCTCATTCTTAATGCTACCAATTTTGCTATCAATCATGATGCCTATCATGATTGCCTCGTCGCATTTCATGACTTCTTTTTCGACATGAGACACTGGAACCAACCCGATGGGCTCGGATGCGACCGGGGTCGCGGCGTGGTACCTATACGAAAACTCCACTTCTCCATCAAGTTTTCCTTGTACGTGCAACGAATGTCAACAAAACTCAGGGATTTGACGTCCCGCGATTAAAATCTGCAGCCGTCCATTCACATTGGCATACCGTTGCTATCGGAACGCACGGTGCAGGTGTCGGTTGTAGGACTCCGTTAATCACTCTCGTCATTAGAAGCAGGCCACTGGCACTTTGACTCACACTTAAGTGGGCCGTCCCTAGCAGGTGGCAATTCCGAGTCCTCATCTGAGTAAACCACATCAGGTAGGACCCAGTAAAAAAATATCAAGGGGGTGGTGTAGCCCAATCCAGGATCCTGTGGGGTGGGTCCAGTCCTGCCAAATTACATATTGCATATCTGAAATGTCTAAATAGCCTCTCTCAAGGTCTAGAGCAAGCTCCTAGAGCCTAAGTGCTCAATTATGATGACCCAAAAGAAGTGATGGGTGAGTTGTGTTTGTTTAAAAATCTCTTTTTCAGCTGACATTCTGCTTCAGTTCTATGCTAAATGTGTTGGATTCAATACACATAGTGGTTCTGCTCAGCCTGTGGATATCAACCACTTTGACTCAACCTTTCAAGAGAGAATTCCAGCCCAATGCATATGAAGAATCGCTACTCTGATCAGCCAGCCACGCTGGAATCTCCTTGGTGATATCAGGTGGATTGTACCTGCACAATGACTGAAGCATAACAGCAAAAGGACAAAACACGTCCCCCAAGTTGTCCTTGTGGGGTTGTGGTTCATGCAATTCAGAGTTCATTGTAAACTGGTTATGAATCTATGAGTGTATCTGTGATGCACCACCACCATGAGAGTCAAGCTTCAGAATGTAATGAAAGCAGTACATGTCCCGTTGGACACAGTGAATCGATCAACAAAAGACCTTTGACTTGAATGCCCTTCTTGTGTAGGTGGGCTGCAGCTTCATAAGCAACAACTCCACCAAATGACCAACCTGACAAAGGAGTATCAGGAAGTGTTACCAGGAGAAAACAAAATAACATCACCTCCTAGAATAACGGGCCCAGTGGCGACTAATGAAATCATAGTGGCATAACATGTCACCATTTCAACTAAACTCTCCCATGGCTGAGATGAAACAAAATAAGGGTTATGGATCATATACTGTTCTTTCCAAAGACAACAAACCTTCGTAGCTGTTGATGAGTGCACTACTGTTGTGAATCAGATACAGTGGAGCTGTGGGTGAGGTGTTTTTTGAAGTGTAACAGGTACACTGTGTGGTTTGGGACTACTGTACCATTTCGAGCAGTTCGGCAGGTCACGGGTCACACTCAAAATAGTTTGCCGAAATTCCACAGTGGTCACAGGTCACAGAGGGATTTGCCGGATGGTCCAGATAGGTTGGTCACACTGTAGTATTGAGTAGAAAACAGTGGTAGTAGCTTAAGACATGCTATCAACTGTCTCCATAGTTTTCTAGAATGATGTGGTCAATAAAGTTTTCAGATCTGCATACTGTAATTCCAATGGATCTGCCGAAATTTTCAGCAGGTCACAGGCCATAAGACCATCTGCCGGATGTCCCAGTTCGGACAGCAGGTCACAGGTCACAATGGCTGCCGAACTGCTCGAAATGGTACAGTACCACTAGGGATGCTTGGGATCTCACAAGAGCTGGAGCTGGAGCATAGTTCAGCTGGAGGCAGGAGTGAGGATCCTTCCACTTTGCATCATACTGAGCAATTTGCAGAACGAGCGGTAGAGTGAACTTAGAAAAATTCATAAGATAGCTCAATCTCATATTGCATCTCCAAACTGTGTCGCAACTTGATTGTCATCAACAAATCAGGACCAAGAGTGTCGAGCAGTGCATCATCTTCTATTTCCTCAGCTGCGATGTCAAGAACACTAGCTTCATGTTGGGTCTCTCATCATCAATGGCAAAAGGGGAAAGATCTGCAAGTCTGTCCTCTGCAACAAGTGTTCATGGAGAAGACATTACCTTGGCGCAAGCAGAGAGATCGGAATCTATGGGATGATAAATGAACATTTATTCCCACACATGTCTAAAGCCAGCACCCATGTCAGTCGGACTAGCAACTCAATCTTCTTAGATACTCACTGGAGTCATAGTATGCATAGATACAGTCATCTACTTGCCTGCAATGATACTCTGTTTGAGTCCCTCTCAATGAGAGGTCGGAAGCTTCCCAGCAGAGTTTGAAAAAAAGCGTGGTTTGATGTGACAATTCCGCACACCCCTAGTGGTTGTTGAGACAGCCTCAAGGGTTTCAAAACCTCATCAGATGACACAGGCTCTACACTGATGGCTTTCAAAGTCATTGAAGTTGAAAACGGTGCCCAGTCAGGGTTTGAAAAGTGTCGTGATGTTTACCAGAAGTAACTGGATACACAACTCTTGAAGCTTGATGCAAGCTTGATGTGTTGGCTGAAGAGAAACAAAGTCATTGATATAATGATGCAGTCAGTGCTTGCGCAGTGCTTTCAAGTGTCAGTCATATTTGATCTACAACTAACATCAACCTAGAAAAATAATTAACAATCCCAGCTTCTGAGGCATGGAATTACTTATAAGGACTTTCCTTCCAGCAATTTTAATTCAAATCTACACTGGCTCCTACCTTCCAGAGCTCACTACTTTCATTTATGGACAACACTGTACCCTACTCAATCTCTGAACACGGATAATGTCGTCTGACTGATGTGTCGGGGACGTCGGCTTGATTTGGTGATTGTCACATCAAATCATGCTTCTTTTTAAACTCCGACATAGTATCAACACATCTCATTGAGACGTATTTAAGCACAAAGAACACAGTGTATGGTAAGTAGATATTATTATTGTTAAGTAGTATGTCTACAAGAAGTATATCTAAGACTTCTAACTACTAGTGACGCGCATGTCAGCTTTAGACACGCGCGGGAATAAATGTTCAACTTTTATTATGGCCATGCAAATGCACATTTATTCCCACGTGCGCGCCGTCAAGTTTGCGCGCGCGGAAAGTGTTGATATACTTACATCAGTGATACTATCACTCTGTAGATGTAGATATCATAAATACTTGCCTGAATATCAATTTATGAGCTATATAATTACTTAAAGACGGAACTAACTCACTGGCAGTAACCAAAATCACACGTGACTCTCCGTTCAAGGCTCGTTTTTTACTTAGGGCAACATTATTGGAGATCATCTAAGGCATGTAAACCATAACTGGAGAAGACGATTTGAGGAACTGGTGTAAGCTTATAATGATTGATTTCTGTAGGGCTTTTCAGACTTGAAGGACACTGTCAATCGGATTCATACCTGTCATTGTAGTGCAACGAAGCCTTTTTGATATGTGAGACTCTGAAGGTGTGCCAATCTCAGCAACATCAAGCTTCTGCTTTTGAGAGCTATAACACGTTGTCATTGAATGTGAAGGATTTAGAGTTGCTGATATTGAAACTTGGGTTTTGGAATCTATCAATTGTTATATTGCCATTATGGTAGGATATGGGACTCACCTGAAATGTTGATAGGTCTGTGACCAGAATCAAAACCGTGCAAAGAACCATACACTAAATTAAGCTCAGATTCTGATTTGGACCGATTGCTGCTCGAGTCGAGATCCATGTCATCACCAGTATCGGAAACTTGAGATCCTCTGTCAATAATTGGGTCGGCCTTCCAGTCACTACTAGTTGACTAATAGCAAAGGTAGCTGACAGGCGATTCTATATCTGAGTCAGAATCGTGCGTGACTCGTCATCAGTTTCCCTTTCTAAACGCTTTGCAATGTTAGAAGGGCCTCTGACTCATTGCATGGCATGCTCAGAGTGACAGCGTCAATTGACTGTCATGCCGAAAAATACACTGTACAGTTAATTTTGACCATGACAACCCCCAAAAATTAACATCCATTTGACTGACCATCATCCCACCATGATGAACAATATGGATACTAAAACCAAGTTTTAAAATCAACTCAAAAGCCTTCACATCTATTGACAACACATTCCAGTTCTCAAAACAATCTCAAAAGCGGAAGCTCTGGCAAAGCCACTTGTGGCTGTGACAAAGTTGCAAGTTTCGGATTAAACATATACATAGTATGATAGTTATAGACATTCATGCCTTAGATGATCCAATAATGTTGCCCTAAGTAAAAAACGAGTCTTGAAGAGAATGGCACTGAGAGTCACGTGTGATTTTCGTTACTGCCAGTGAGTTAGTTCCGTCTTTAAGTGATTATATAGCTCATAAATTGATATTCAGGCAAGTATTTATGATATCTACATCTACAGAGTGATAGTATCACTGATGTAAGTATATCAACACTTTCCGTGCGCACAAACTTGACGGCGCGCACGTGGGAATAAATGTGCATTTGCATGGCCATAAAATATGACCATGTAAATGCACATTTATTCCCACGTTGCGCGCCCATCATTTCTGCGCGCCGGAAATGTTAGTATACCTACATAAGTGATAATATCATGTTGTAGATCTAAATACTATATACTATATGTACTTGCCTGAATAATGATCAATAATCATTGTTTGAAGACCCAGGCTAATGATTAGATTTCGGAGTGAATGTCACCGGTCACGTGTGGTTTTCGGCTGTCTTCCGTTGCTTTGCAGCAAGGAGTCTAATGCCAAATGGAAAAAGGACTCGAATCAACAATTTAATGATGCCAGTATCACAGAGCAATGGTTATAGACATCCCATTGTCCTAAACAATGCCTTGCTCCAATTCCACTGCAGCTGGATCGGAATTCAACTACAAGCTCACGCCAGCTCCTCGAATCGTCTTTTCCAGTTATGGTTTACCCCTCTCCGTTGATGAGCAAGTAATCAGCCCCTGGAATGCTTCGTATCGCCTTCATCTTCCATCCGAGAGTCAGTGAGCCTAAAACTCCTCTCATTTACACCTAAACACTCATTTTCACAATCATTCATTGCATACTGTGTATCAACTGTGTATATGGTCTACGGTTTGATTCATGTTCATGATTGATGTGCTCTTTATATTCAGGTATTATGTATATACTGATACAACATTTATCGTACCTTAGACCATCTCCAATATGGATAATGTTGCCCCTATAAAGTGAGCAAAGTTCGAACAATGCCGAAAACCACACGTGACTGGTGACCTTCACTCCGAAATCTAATCAATTAGCCTGGGTCTTCAAACAATGGTTATTAATCATTATATAGGCAAGTAGATATAACATTCACATCCACAACATAATTTTATCACTTATGTAGGTATACTAACCAGGTGTTGAAATGGCCAACCTTCGGTGGCAACCCGAGTCCTTTGGGACCCAGGCGATATCAAGCTGGCTCAGATTGATAACTTGAACATCAAGAAGCAAGAAGAAGCCAAGCACCTGGGTAAACACATGAATTCTTGGATTATATGCCTAACTTGAGTTGCAAGCTGTTTCATGTTAAAGGTTGACCCAAAACATCGCATGCAGGGAACCTTTTTATCTGGACAAAAGCCAAACAACAAAAAAAAATCCTGGTATTGGACCAAACCTAGAGGTTCATGGCTCAGCCAAACTGACTGGTAGTCAGTATATAGAGCCTAGAGGCCATTACCACTGACTTTGGGTTATGTCAGCATGGATACAATTTTTGCTACTCTTTTACACTAATGAAGTTTGACAGCATCAGAAAACCCTGGGCCAACCATATCTAACAGAGAGCAGGGAAGGCCCTATACACTGATGTTGAACTTGTACTGACTCCCTAATAGTCTGGCATTCAACTTGTATTGACTTGCATTCAGTCCCTATACACTGACATTCAACTAGTATTGACTTTATTCAAACCCTAATAGTCCCACATTCAACTTGTATTGACTTGTATTCAATCCCTAATAGTCCTGCATTCAAGTTGTATTGAGTCCCTGTACACTGGCATTCAACATGTATTCAATCCCTAGTAGTCCCACACTCAAGTTGTATTGACTTGTATCCAGTCCCTATACACTGGCATTCAATGTGTACTGACTTGTATTCAATCCTTAATAGTCTGGCATTCAACTTGTATTGACTTGTATCCAGGCCCTATACACTGGCATTCAAGTTGCTGACTTGTATTCAACCCCTAATAGTCTGGCTTTTAAGTTGTACTGACTTCTATCCAGGCCCTATATACACTGGCATTCAAGTTGTATTGACTTGCATTCAGTCCCTATACACTGGCATTCAACTAGTATTGACTTGTATTCAAACCCTAATAGCCCCACATTCTTGTATTGACTTGCATTCAGTCCCTATACACTGACATTCAACTAGTATTGACTTATATTCAATCCCTAAATAGTCCTGCATTCAACTTGTATTCAAGTCCTGCATTCAACTTGTATTCAAGTCCTGCATTCAACTTGTATTGAGTTGCATTCAGTCCCTGTACACTGGCATTTAACATGTATTGACTTATATCCAGTCCCTATACACTGGCATTCAAGTTATACTGACTTGTGTTCAAGCCTGGCATTGACTTGTATCCAGGCCCTGTACTCAATTCCCTTATAGTTTGACATTCAACTTGTACTGAGTTGTATTTAATCCCTAATTCAACTTGTACTGACTTGTATCCAGGCCCTATACACTGGCATTTGACTAGTATTGACTTGTATTCAATCCCTAATAGTCCCACATTCAAGTTGTATTCAAGTCCTGCATTCAAGTTGTACTGACTTGCATTCAGTCCCTGTACACTGGCATTGACTTGTAGTAGTCCCACATTCAAGTTGTATTGACTTGTATTCAATCCCTAATAGTCCTGCATTCAACTTGGATTCAGTTCTGCATTGACTGGCATTCAATCCCTATTCAATCCCTAAATAGACTGGCATTCAACTTGTATTGACTTGCATTCAATCCCTATACACTGGCATTCAACTTGTATTCAGTCCTTATAGACTTGCATTCAACATGTATTCAATCCCTAATAGACTGGCATTCTACTTGTATTGACTGGCATTCAAACCATATCAAAATAGTGGGTATACTGACCAACCATGTTGGCTACTCCACACCTACTGGGCAATCTCAAAATGATGTTCACTAAGTTTGACAATATGGTGAGAAAAGGTAAAGTCAGCTGAGTGGTGGAATACATAGCAAATACTAAGCTAGATTATACAAGTCAGTTTGGTTCAGTGGTTAAGGTGCTTGAGTTAGTTGCTTATGTAATCAAACAGGGTAAGTGGTTCAATCCCTGATAAAGCAATAATTTTGTGCTTGTTTAAGCACAATATGTCTTGTTCACTGTTTGTTGCTCACTTGAGATCGGAGCTTAGCGAGGAGCTCAAGGGTTGCTGACTAAGCGAAAGGCGCCGGCTTTCGGCTTGTCAGCAACCTCGACGTCGATTTCAGCAATTTTGAACTGCGTTGTTTCTTTCTACAGTCTTGCATCAAATTCAATCAGCAAATGTCTTACCAGAATTCTTTCGACAATCTACTCCGTTCTTTGGGATCGTTCCCCAATGGGGTGAGAGAACTCAAGGAAACGATTGATGTGCTGAATACACTCAATGTGGACCGCAAACGACGGAATCAAAGAAGAACAGGACATCGAGAGAGGTTTGCTGACATACAAGACGGAAACGTCTTGGTTGATGAGGAAATTTCCGAAGATGAGGATGACTACCTTACCCCTATTATCAGTTCCCTCCAGGAAATTGTAGATGCCGAAGTCACTGAGCCCCAGACATTGCCTAGAGAAGGTCATACTGCTTCCAATCAGGAACACGACATTACGGAGCTACGGAGGAAGCAATTATCCGAGTTTTCAGATGTTGGTGCTGCGAGCCGAGGGGATTTAGGTATGAAGGATAATTCCTTTCCTCAACCAATATTCGACATTGCACGGAATCATATTTCGCCTCCGCTGACATTATTCATCCATGATTCGCTAGAGAGGATCAGATACAGGCGCAAGATCGAATTTCCAAAGACCCCGACAACCGAGAATCCAAATCTGCGTCTCCTCAAGATGGACAGCTTTCCTGATGAGGAACAAATAGATGCTGTCACATTCCTCACTGTCTACCCGGTCTTCTTGCGATTTCTTGATGCCCTCCTCGACAGGAAAGCCCCACATGCCTTTAAGGGCCTTTGCGATCATTTCGAAAAAATCTCTTCTTCTGAAGACTTTCAGACAAACTTTCCTGCCTATCGAACTTTTGACAGAGAGATTCGCAGAGACTTCTTTCACTCATCCAGCGGCGTTATCGTTGACGTCAATTCCGTGGAATGGTCTTCCCGACTTCTTAACTGCAAAGCTCTCACTATGTTCACCACATCAAATAACCAACCCTCTTCTGAAAATTCGACTCCTTCCCGCATTAACAAGTCAAGGGATCGCTCCACTCCATATTCCTTTCGAGATCAGTCCTTTCGAGATCATTCCTTTCGTGGTCAAAGCTCCCGTTCCCACGTTCTCTGTCTCCGATGTGGCGAAATTGGCCACCGAGCGGAATTCTGTCAGGCGAAGAACCCGAGTAAGCCAGGTAGGATTTGGATTGTCAAGTGGCAGAACAACACACTCGTATGCATTTCGGACCAAAAACCCGTCTGCTTCAGCTTCAACCTTGATCGAGGATGCACAAACAATTCCCCGGTACACCGAAATTTCAATGCCCACATCTGTACCCTCTGCGCTGATCCATCCCACGGTGCATCCAGATGCCCTCGTAATTGAGAGTTTTGCAGTTGTTACGCCTTACAAAGCAGACACCTGGCTCAAGACACTCAATGAATGCAATCTAATTCAAAAATACCCTAATCTGATACACGACATTCTCCATGGTGCACCAATTGGTAATCCTCCTATACTCACTGCCACTTTTACACCGAAAAATATGCCTTCTGCTTCTAAACATACACATATCATTGACGAATATCTGATTGAAGAGATTAATGCTGGACGGATGTCCCCTGGCCTCTCAGTCAAAGACGCTCACACATTCTTTGGCGGTTATTTTCGTACTGCCCCAATGGGCGTTGTTGAACAAGACAGAAAATATAGGGTCATTCACAATCATTCTGCTTTAGATTCTAACGGCGATTCTACCAATTCTTGGTTGGACGCTTCTGAGAATCCGACAAAATTTTACTCTGCATCCATTTTTGCGGATGAGGTAAGTCAATTCATCTTGCCATTTTTTTTTATATCGCACGGAAATTACTTCTCAAGTCTGTATGATGCACAAGGGGCATCCATCGGGGAGCTCGGGCACATCACCTTGGGGGAGGGGGGGGGGCCTGAGGGGTCTTAAACACGAAAATGTATGTCACATATGTGTGGTGTAGGAGTGGTCCAGAGGTCCTGAAACAGTTATATTTACATTGTTTTGGTCTTCTAAACATTGGAGAGCCAGGAATAAGGCTGTAGTAAGGTCTGGTACATGCAGTAACTGTACTAGGAAGAGTAAGACAATCTTTGGGAAGGTCATATGCTCATGGAAACATTGCAAGAACACATTGTTAGTAGAATACCCTTGCTTGCATGACTATGATGTGTTTTGAGCACAAGGTTTGAGGTACAAAGGGATATTTTTAGATTTTCTCATCAGGTGAATGTCACATGTCATGGGAACTAGTTACTAGATAAGGAAGGAGGGGGGGAGGGGGGGGGGGGTCTTAGAGGCCTTAAACACGAAATTGTACGGGATATCCATGACAAATAAGTTGGATGCCCCTTGATGATGCATGTCTCACTCATGTGGATGCTCTTTTGACTACTCACGCTCATTGAACTCTCACGATTATCTCATGCTCCGCATTCTCGTATCACTCACATCTCACGTCATATATGATTCTCACGCATTGTCTTCAGGTGACTCGTGCACCAACTGGAACGCAAGCATGTGCCTTGGATTGGGTCAAAGCATATCGATGCTCACCCATTGTCCGTGATCATAAGCGATTTCTTCCGTCATTGTGGAGAGATCTGATCTTTCCGAATCATTGCGCACCATTCGGTCTTTCCACATCGGGTAATATTCAAGGATCACCTGCTGACGCATTCCGTGATATTTTGCTTGTCCTATTGACACTTGCAATGGTCTTCAAGTGGGTCGATGACTACAATATTTGGAGATCACCTACATCCTCTCACTTACTTCCTTCTGGCGAAATTCAACATCAATACGCATTTGACTTGCGCACCATTCTCGAGATTTCCAAACCTCTTGGAATTGTCTGGCATGACATCTCCAAGAAGGGTCATGATTTTGCTTCGATAACTCAGTATGTTGGTTTCGTTTGGGATCTGGAACACAAAACAGTGGCGCTGTCTACCCCAAAGCGTGAGAAATACTTAAATAAAGTGGTGGATTTCTTGACAGCGTCCGATGGTGATAAACCGGTCAAGTTTGACATTGCTTCTTCAGTTCATGGTTCCCTCCAACACATTTGCTTTGTATACAGAGCTGGGCGTGCCTTTCTACCCTCTCTCGCCCACTTTATCTCCAAATTCCCAAACAGGTTTGCTCAACATCATGTCCCTGACTCCCTACGCAATGATATAATATGGTGGAGAGAAACCTTACTCATTCCGAATGTGTCCCGTTCACTTTTGCCACGGACTTTCCACGACCTTGACATATGGGTCGACGCATCCGAATGGGGTATTGGTCTCATTGTTGGTAACTTATGGGCGGCGTGGAAACTATGCCCTAATTGGAGAGTCAACGGTAGGGACATGGGATGGGCAGAGACCTTGGCAGTTGAACTCATTGTCCTATGGATTATTCATATGGCCGATATTGGTCATGACGTCACAATCAAGGTACGGAGTGACAACATGGGTGTCATTGGCGCAGGCAAACAAGGTCGATCCCGGAATCTTCATTGCAACAACTCAATTCGCAGAGTTACTACCCTCCTAATTTCAACCAACACTGTTCTTGATTTTGAATATGTCAAATCGGCTGATAACCATGCTGATCCCATCTCTCGCGGCGAGCTGGGTCCCTCGGATGCCCGTTTGAACACCACTTTTGAGCTCCCATCTGAGCTCCATGATTTTTTATTGAATGTATAGATTTATTTACAGTTCCATGTCTACAAGTGTAGACAGTGCGCAGCGTGGAAAGACTGTCCGAACCGAGTCTTTGCCGCATCCACGTCAGCCGCCTATACCCCGTGTTCGAGATTCATCAAAAATTCTACCATCTACATTCCGTCCTCACGTCTTAGCCAGGAATCGTATTACTACCTGGTCTTCACCTTATTCTCAGTCTGCTTTTCATGAACTTCTCAAATCCTTCCCAAAATCTGTGATAGACTCATGGCATGTGGTCATGCAGGCATCCGTTTCTGAACAGACTTTGCAGAATTACGGTGCCGGTCTACTCCGTTTCACTCAATTTTGCGACCGTCACAACATTCCCGAAAATAGCCGTATGCCCGCTAGTGAAACATTGTTGTCCATTTTTATTGCCGAAATGGCCGCTGGGAAAAAATCTGCCTCCTCCATAGATTCATGGCTCTCGGGCCTCGCATTTTGGTAATCCAGATGATATTGTCTATTGTTCGTTCTCATAAGTCTCCGTTTTCTTCAGGCATCAGTATAATAATGCTCCTTGGCACGGGGGTGCCGTTCTTGCTAGGACAAAAAAAGGCACCAAGAACCTCTCACTCCAGTCCTTACCCTCACTACTGAAATGTCTGCCCGTGACCGAATCGCACATGAAAGCTTTACGAAAAGGTTTGGATCTGAAAAAACCTCGCGATGCTGCTATTTGGGGAGCCTCATGTGGTTCTTGGCGTGGTTGCAATCGATTAGGTGAGATGGTGATCAAAGCACCCTATTGCTTCAACCCGCGCAAAAATATTTGCAGAGGCGCACTCAGAAAATCGGGTCGTGCATCCAACGGACGTCGATGGCTCAAACTGTTCATACCATGGTCCAAAGCCAAGAAGTTTGAAGGTGAATGGTTGGATTTCACCGGATCCGATGATGAGATCGATTGTGTTTACGCCATCGAGAACCACCTCAGAATAAACGATTCAGTACCTGATTCCGCTCCCGTTTTTGCTTACTCCTGTCCTTCAACAACTGACGGATTCATTCCTTTGACTCGAGCTAACATAATGGAGCGTTGTAATGAGATTTGGCAGCAAGCCGGTCTCACTACCTTAACGGGGCATAGTTTCCACATCGGGGGTACAACCTTTTTACTCACACACAGTGTCGATCCGTGGATTGTTATGAAACAAGGTCGTTGGTCTTCAAAGGCCTTTTTACTTTACTGGCGTAATATTGAAGAAAGGGGCAGAATGGGGGGAGTCGGATTCCAGAGGATCCGCCTGTTTTCCTTTTTGGGGAGTCGTTACCTCTGGAATCTCTCTCGCAGAGAGTCTTCATGGCTTCAAGATTGAAGCTGAGTCCTCTCTCTCTCCCACAGTCTCAGGTAGTATGCCATCAGCTTAGGCAGCTGCTCACTTGAGATCAGAGCTTAGCGAGGAGCTCAAGGGTTGCTGACTAAGCGAAAGGCGCCGGCTTTCGGCTTGTCAGCAACCTCGACGTCGATTTCAGCAACCCACCCACCCACACCGAGACTTGATTCTGGGAGTCGTTACCTCTGGAATCTCTCTCGCAGAGAGTCTTCATGGCTTCGAGATTGAAGCTGAGTCCTCTCTCTCTCCCACAGTCTCAGGTAGTATGCCATCAGCTTAGGCAGCCCCCTCATGGGACAGACAGTGACCAGGCTATTTACCTATGTTTACAGACAGTGACCAGGGAGTGTCTGGGGTCCCATCAGCCTGATGGACTCGGTTGATAATCGGTGAAACCCTACATTTTGATTGGGCGCTTAATGGGCGCTTACCAGCCAAGCTGCCTCAGTAAAACAACGATCCTATAAATAGGACTCGTAACATTTCTGGCGCGCATAAATGATGGGCGTGCAATGTGGGAATAAATGTGCATTTGCATGGTCATAAACTTGCTCGATATAAACGGAAGCAGGACATAACGCTCTCCCGCCAACGGTATGACCAACCATCCATTGTGAAAGCTGACTGATTGGAGTTTCGAAGATAGCCACAAAATCGTTTTCTGTGTTGGGGTAATGACTCCAAGAGCGGAGTGGAGCATCGAGTAAGTTGGGAGTGCCGCGGGGACGACGGGGTCTAAAACAGGCCGGTTGTCTTCTGTATACAGTATTCAGAATTTCGGCAAATGGATACGACGGTAGTGTCACATGGTAACACATGTGAAAACACATTACGCCACCGAACCTCTGTTGTTGAAAGGAAAAGCTGTGCAAGGGAAGACATCGACGTCATCCAGTCATTGTGCTGTTGGCTCTCAACATTGGAAGACCGGTCGGGTGTGGTCCGACCTCGATCCAAGTCCCGCATCAGTGTGGGACATTAAAGACCAAAGGCCCTCCTCGAATTGAACATTGTATGCAGTGATAGCCAAAGTACTTTGAATCGAATATAGAGGTAGGGGAATTGATGGAAATCTGACTGCAAAAGTCATCGAGTTCATGGAGGAGAGGTTCCATGGCGGGACCATGATAACCAAATGCAACATTGAGAAGACTGTGTCTCCAAAGTCGCCTTGAGAGATCGGAGGTGGTCAAGAGGACCTGAGACTACACAATCTGCCGCATTGGACTGCTATAACAAGCAACAGTCAGAGAGGAGACATCAGACGAAGGTGCAATGAGTGCTTCCATGGTCGCCGAATTGAGGTGTACCGCGAGCATGCCGGTTGTGTTGAGAGCGCATCGAGATAGCATCAGCCGCACTTGATGTGCCAGAATCAGCAGCCCATCATGGAGAGTGGTTCGGGACGATTCAAAAAATTGAACCGAACAGAAGCAATATTAATGATTGAGCGCGGTTATCACAAAAAATTTGTGTAGCACGTGAAATGAATGATGGTCACGGTAACGCCTAGCACGGCCAAAAAGAAGGTAGCACAGCCCAAAGAAGAGAAGTTAAGAAGTTTCCTAATGGATTTGGGTCAGAATCCTAGGATCGACGTAGAGGGTAAAGACCGATTCCCTTCATTCTTCATTGGTATCATTACGAGTGTAGGGTAGAACCTATCTCAGTATTAACGCAGGTCATCGACGAAATCGAAAACACAGTGTACACCAAACTCTGCAAAGTCATGTTGTTCAACCTAAGAACAGTCCGTATTCACTTCCACTTATGCTCCCCGTCTCCTTGTTCTCGTAATGATAAAAAATGATCCCGAGTTGGTTCAAACAGCCGTTGGGGAACTGACAATCGGGTACTGTGGTCAACTGATTGACTTTCTCATTACACCATCGTAAAGCTTTTGTGGTTGCCATCGCGAGGAAAACAATCACTTCTCACTTTGCTTCGGTTGCTGGGGATAAGCTCCATTGTTGAAGAGGCTTGAACTTGGAGGAAATGAAGGGTAAATCGATTGAAGGAGGTCTAGATAGAATTTGAGTGCTGCATTGAGTAGAACATTGTATAAAACAATATTAATGTCTCCTGCATTCATATAGTGGCTGGGAATAAAACTGTAAAAGTGGCGTCCATACTTCCACGAAAATTGAACTAGAAAAAATTATAACAGCAACTTGTTTCGATCAAGTGACCTCAGGGTTATGGGCCCCGCGCGCTACCACTGTGCCATGCTGCTATAATCAACAGGCTGACATTTTACATATTGATGAGCTGTGAAGCTAATTTCCAAAGTCAAAGCACCTTGGAAGACAACTTGACCTTCAACTGTGCTTCCATACTTGGACAAAAAGACAAATTCATATCTGATGATCACCAGTGACAAAGTTCAGTAAATTTTAGTGGCCATTTTAGTTTATGTTTGTATACAGATGTTTACGCTTTCTTTCATCTTACCACATTAGACGAACTATCACCAGTACAGTCCACGCGTTCAACTTGGTCCAGATTCTGATACCACTTCCATGCCGTGTTCAGACTGCAGTCCAACACTCACAGCCCTTTCCAAACTGAAGGAGTGCAAACTCCTGGAAAGACTTCGCACAGATCATGCCCCAACTGCGACGGAAAGAGTCGAGTTGAAAGAGCTCGTTTCTCATGCAGAAAGGGAACTGGTGCAATACGAAGAAACCATAGCGCGGCTACCTGAAATGATTATCGATTTGTCGAACGAACGAAAGAATCTCAGCTGTCAGATTTGCCTCGCTCAATCCCTCATAGCACCCATCCGAAGCCTTCCTCCTGAAATCCTGTGCGAAATCTTCCTAGCAAATAGGGCCAAGAATAAAATTTGTCCCACAGGATGTGTTGTTCCTGGGTTTGCAGTGGCCTCTGTTTGTTTTCATTGGCGCTCTGTTGCCACTGATACCCTCGCCTTGTGGAATGACATTAGCCTCGTTGAGATCAGTGCTGACAGCGAGTCTCACTGGCCCACAGGTTGTGTTTCACTCACAGAGAAACTTTCGGCCAACTCATATCTTCACATTGACCTAGGCTTGTTCCGGCCTAAGGGAGACACCTGTCCAGCAAGAAATTGGAATAGCAAGAAAATCAGCATACTTCTACCTGCTACACAAGTCACAATACCTTCTATATCTGACTTGTCCTCACCTGTCCTCACCTGTCCTCACCTGTCCTCACATGTCCTCACATGTCCTCACTTATACAGCGTGATTCAGGCAATTAATTGGGCACTCAATCGTTTGCCAAATGATTAGTCAGCATAGCAAGAAAATTCAGCATACTCCTACTGCATCCTACTATACAAATCGTCTGCAGTGATGGCATATAGTGTGAGATAACTGAGCCCAGGTATCCCACAGCCAGTTTACTGCATCCTTATATAATACCAGACTGCAAACCGACATGGATTCCCCCTTTTCAGAAATATGCAACAAGTTGTT
The DNA here is from genome assembly GCA_003313965.1 of Megacollybia marginata. Classification (NCBI taxonomy): domain Eukaryota; kingdom Fungi; phylum Basidiomycota; class Agaricomycetes; order Agaricales; family Porotheleaceae; genus Megacollybia; species Megacollybia marginata. Next base: position 27,527 of record QLOY01015950.1, read on the forward strand.
TTTTTACAAAGACAATTATACACCAAGTAACAGTACAAATCGCACAAGTAGCTAAAGGGCTGTAACTTTCTCAAAAGTGCACTGCAGGTGCACTCCCAAGAAAGCCACAGTCCAATACAAAGGGCCTATCAGTACAACAACAATAAGATATCCTGGAAACTGGTTAGAACATGACTAGATTCAGAAACCTCCTACCAAGTTAAGCCTGAAGTAGAGAAAGTGTTGGAACAAGGAAACAGTCAAAAACATCTGAGGATGGTCAGTTAGCGACTAAACTCAGAAAAGACTTACCTGTTCATCAATGTTCAATGGACAGAAACGACAAGGAAAAAGGCAGGGTAGTCAAGACAGAATATCTGAGACAAGTCAGTAAGCGACTAAACTCAGAGAAGACTTACCAAGTCAGCAAGGAAAGGATAATGGAAGGAATATGACAAGTAATTGTTGACACAGGCAAACCAAATTGCTGTTAGTTAAGGAACTATGAGTCTCTTAACAAGCAAATGGTGGTGTCGAACAATTTGTGGAAACCAACTGGCTCCTTCACACACGCGGAGCACAGAGCAAGGGAGGTACTCCAAATAGCCCACAGAATCCCCCCAGAACCCAAGGAATCCCCCAGAGCCAACAAAAAAATAAACCCCCAGAATTGACAGAAACAACCCCCCCAGATACCAAGTGCATACCCATATAACACTGTCATGGACCTGGACCGTTACATGTCGAAACACAAACATGAAAGCAGGTCACGAACCACCCAGAGGCCCATCCCGTTACATGTCAAAACATAAACGCCGCAATGCCTCTAGGTTAATTCTCACAACAAGGTGCTAGGGTAGAGGTACAGACAAAAATTCCCCCAGAACCCAAATAAATCCCCCAGAACCCAACAAGCAATACCTCAGGAGGGGTTGATCAGGCCCACACCCAAAACATCACCAATACCCCAATTCCCAATCCTGCAAGCCAAGGCTGGGGACGCCACCCAACCAAAGCAAAGAAAAGAGAGGGAAAGCAACCATGGTGATAGTACAGAGGGAAGAAAGAAATGACACCCAAAGTTGATTTTAGTAGACAGCCCAGGGTAGACTGTCAGGGAAGGCAAATCTGAAACTTCCACCTGTCAATCTGGGACCTAGGTAATAGAACATCCCTTCTATGCCCGAAATTACCTTCCTATGCTCAAAAATGACTTCCCCTTGCTAGCAAGCAAGCCCCTGGACCAAGTCTAGTCACATTTCAAGCCCACCTCATATTCCTTGAAGCAGCAAGCTACAACAACCATGTTTGCTGTGTGTTTTCCACTAAGTTCATATGAACAATCCTTTTTTCCCACAAACAACACATTCAAATCTACACTACCTAATAGCTACGTGTATACATGTGGCACTGTACTGCGCAACATGACAAATACATCAGCTCCACCTCGGTGACACATAGGAACGTGTTTCTGTCGTGTCAATGATGTGTCAGTCAATCAAAGAATATTCTAGAAGTACTTACCTACAGTATATAAGCTTGTAAGTGTAGAGTAGATAAAATATAGTAGAATTACAAGTCTAATCTTGTGTTGACTATCACAGTACTTGTATCAAGACAGGGTACAGTACATTGGAATCAGATTCAGTTAGGAATCAGTTTATCAGCAACAGTTAGTTCAGTTTGAATACTCGTGAAACCGAGGCATTCAAGACGTGGAACACAAATTCCCTCTTACAACATCAGCATACCAGTTCAGTTACCTTAGTGAATCCTTAGATAGGCTTCACATCGCATATATCAACAGACAGCTCAACACTTGAAAGAGTCTCTGTCTCTTTCAATCCTCTAACCACATATTGATTTTTCTTGTGAATACATTCACAAGAAAACCCATCTTCCTTCACACACCCACCACTTTCAGGGCCGAGGAATACGTTCCTATAGCTTACACACCTTGCAAAATTTAACCTTACAAGTTATTTGCTATTAAGACCTTATACTCTTAAAAAGCGAAACCACAAACTTGTTTGACACACCGTGCCCTCCTCCCTTCTCCTACTTTGCAGACAAGCACACCGGTGGCAAACATTGTCCTACAGTGCGAGATCTGCGACAAACATTGTTTGGGACACATTGTTCTCAATCCGGGAACGCCTCTTCAGCTTGCATACATGCCGACTTGATTGTAAATTCCGTCAATAGAGTGTATTAGATTTGAGAAAAAGTTAAAATTCTCACTTGTTATCTCAGCTAGCCTGTCTGTTAGAAACTGGCTATCAAAGCCTTACCTCACTTTTATCACCTGGACGTCCAGTCTTTCACATGCAGTGCTGTCCCTCGTCGCTGCCTTCCTCATCGCTGCCTTGTCTTGCCACTCCACAAAAATACAGATCACCCACCTTCTTCAGGGTCCAAGGTCGGTGGAGCTACTCAGCATGGTAATCATGATGCAATAAGTCTGCTCAATGACATCCATAGCAACGACAGCCTGCTTGACGACACCCATAACAACAACTGGAGAAGGATGTCATAGGTTTGTGAGGTATGGCTGTTGTGTGTCAAGTGAGTCTAATAAAGATGCCTATACCCCTCCGCAATTTGCTAAACGCTACTGACTCTGAACCTTCAGATTTCCCAGACGTTGATTTCGTGTTGCCTTACTCTCCTAACCGTGACTATAACTACCAAGCCCCTGAGATCAACCTTGGTGATGGCATGGCTTTCGAGCCTTATCCCTTTGGTGAGGGTTTTGGGCATTTATCTTCACGCTATCAAAATTTCTGAGTCTCTCCTCCTTGTCTTCCATCTTTCTGTGACCTCACCCCTGACAGACAGATTCGAGCGCCTCCTAAGCTCTCTGTTGAAGTCACTCCAAAGCGCAAGGCTTTCATTGATGTCAAGAACACCCGACAGATCCTTGCTCACAGTACTCAGGCTGAAGCAGAGTCGGTTCCTGGACCTCGTGCTCCATTCTCAGCTGCAGAACTTGTTGAACTTGCAAGGCTTGTCTCGGGTCGAGCTGTGTTTCTTGAGCCATACGGTCACAGAGGTTCTGCTTGGCAGTCTCTCCGTGTCTCTCCGTGATGAGCTTGTCAAGATTCCTGGGTTCAAACACAGGAACATTACAGCCCATAGGGTGCAAGCAAAGGCCGAAGCTTTAGTGACCTATAAGAAGGTTTGTTTTATCCATTTTTTTTGAATGCGTAACTCTTGCATAAAATCCAGGTGACAGAATGTCAGCTATCAAGACCATTGGTGATCCCTTGGCAGCATCACCATCCCATGCAATCACTATTGCTGCACTTTTAGAGCTCATGGAGAGCCATTTTGACAAGGCAAAAAATCTCGGAGACAGCCAGCGAACCAAACTGAAACAGGTGCGTTGATCCCAGATGTTCTCCAATCGCTTGCCTGAATTTGTTTCAAGAAGCACGATGAGGATACCGCAGGTGGGGAAGCTATCCATTCAGCTTCGATCAGGGCTCTCTGTGTTCAGAAGCGCCCTGCTAATGATAGTGACTCAGACTCGAACTTCTCAGATATGTCTTCCCATGGTACTACCTTCACATCTCTCCATAACAAGAAGCGACGCCGCCTCACCAACCAACGTGACACCTCGTCATCCACTGAAATGATACTCGGAGTGCTCAAGGAACAAGCACAGAAGAATGAGGAGCATGAGAAGAGGATGGACGAGCATCTCAACAAGAATTGCAAACAGACAGCAGAAATGATAGGTGTAATGAAGAAGTTGTTGGAGCTCGAGCAAGCAAAAGTGGCCAAGTCTGATTGAATACGGTGCATATAAAACAGAACAAAGTATATAATGTGCTACAGTCGAACATATATAATGTATCACTTACAGTCGAATGTATATAATGTATCAATCATGAAAGTATTCTTCTAATGCCGGAGGCTCACATTCAAAAGCCTGAGCTGTCTGATTAGGCCGAATACAATTTAATGTGTTTGAAAGAAGTACACCGACACGATAATATGTTCCAATTGGTGAAGAAAACACTCTCTGTTTCCACCATGTGTTGAGAAAGGGCCACATGCGTGTTATATCAGCAAATCCATGCTCTACCTCAATCTGCACTTCTGCCATTCTTTGGTTCCATTCAAGCTCATCAGGTGATCATTGAGTTCGGGTGTATGGACTGATTAGATACGGGGAAAGGCCATAAGCAGGGTCACCAAAGATTTGAAGAGACCGCTCATGGACGGGATGATCTGCTCCAACGTTTGGATGGTTTGCATGTGCTGCACACATTTCTAAAAGGTTAGAATCAGTAAGAAGGAAGTTATCATTGCGACGTCCTTCAATTGGACCATAGAGATGACCAATGAGACCATTCAGCAGCTTGAGGACTTGGTACTTCAGTGTGTGATACTTTTTATGGCCATTGTAAGCCACACGCTGGAACCAAGTTGGAGAGTGCAATCGAGAAATGCCCACACAGAAGCAAGAGGTGCCCCAGCCTTATGTACAGCATGAGCATATTCTATGAGCTTTTGTGGTGATAGAAGGTGCTGATAATCAAAGTTGAGCAAATGACCATTCTCAGATATTGAACATTTCGACTCTAGCAGCACTACTTCAATCTAATACCCAATTATCCATTTCACTACTCTATCCAAGCCTTTGATACAAGTTCATTGGTACTGCCTATTATACTATCATTTGCTTTCATTTCCAACCGAATCCAAAGGCCTCAAGTATCCACCCCACCTGATCATCTGCATTACACCTTGAGCAAGTGTATCAAGGCTTGGCACCTTGAAGTGATGTGGTTTAGACTGGTGGCAAGCCGATACAAGATCCTGAGGTGCAGGAAGGTTCTATTTGGGAATAACCCAATGGCCTCTTTTATGGACTTAGATACATTTTGTTTGTATCATGACTAATCAATTCTTGTCCTGAGCCGTGATCTGAGAGCCCAAGCACACCCAATTGAAGAGGTTTCATTTGGACATGACTAGAGTAAGTGAGTAGATTATTAGACTGATTATTACAGGTACAACTGGACCTCCCTGTTCCCCAAAATCCAACACTTCCTCTTCTACTGCCACAGCCCCAACTCGAGCCCGACCAACTTCCCCTTCGTTCCACCTAGGAACACAATCTCCTTCAACATTGCAAGCACGCTTAAGATTTAGTGGAAAATTGCAAAAAACTGACTTTTTCGAAAATCTAATACACTCTAATCCAGCCGTTTGATTGAGGCTGCGCCGAAATTGCGCACGTTGGTCTTGCAGTAGGAGATCAACGCCAAAAATAGCACTATGCCATGGAATCAGATCGTGTATCTGAACATTTGGTATTCATCCTTCTCCAATATCATACGATCTCTGTCAAAGTTGTCAAATCTTTTGACCCTGGTACTCACTTATCCCTGCCTCGATCAACCTAAAGCCGTTGAACGTTAAGCTTCCATTGACTCATTCCAAACTCACTTCCCTAACGATTTACACGGAAGTGGAAGAGCATGATGAAAAGATTATGGAATCCCTTCTCAGAAATCTCACCCTTCCGAAGTTGGAATCTCTCTGCATTGCCACGGTTCACCCCGGAACATCAAATTTTGAGGGTAATCAGTTTTGGCCATCGAGAGAGCTCCCTTTCTTAATATCACGATCGTCTGCAGTTATTACCTCCTTCATGCTTGACGGTACTTGGGTGTGCCCTGGCAATCTTATAGCTCTTCTAAAGAGTATGCCGGCTCTTACAGCTCTGTCTATTTCCGAACCTTACAGCAACAAAGTCATGATCACCGATGAATTTCTTTCGAGCCTGAGTGTCCACTGCTGGGGTCAATATCGACAGCCCCTTCTAACGCGCCTCCAGTCTTTAACACTCAAAATAAGGTGTCAACTCTCTTTGTTCAACATACACCTCTTCAAAGAGGTAGTCCATTCGCGTTGGAAACCCCTCCATGCCGCACGTCTGATTGATGATTCGCCAGACGAAGTCGCCTGTATCAGGGTCGTCAACCTGATAAATACAGACCATCGCATCAAGCCAGGAATGCTTCAGTCGTTGATGATGCTTCGTGAAAGAGGTCTAAACATTTCAGTCAAGGATGTCACGGAATACTATGTCGATGATGCTAGTGATTTGGATGAATTTTGATGTCATAGTCTCAAGTCTGAAAGTGGAGCTGTATGTAATATGCTCCGTTTTTGCTGGTTGTTTACAAATTTATGAAATGATATTGTTGCAGGTGCCTTGGCCAGTAGTGTGAATTTAAACATGATGTTCCTTTCTATGAGATCTGCATTTGCAATCAACGAATCGCACAGGAAAGCACTATAAAAGGAAAGCTCATTTCATGCCCGAAGATCTTAATGCAGAATTTCGAGTTGTCGTCATTACACAGGGGTTATAGGTAGTTTGAGACTCGAGGGATTCTGCCAGTGAGTTGTTTTGGTTGGCCTAGTGAGTAAGACAATCAATTATACATTGTTTGAAGCCAATTTTCCTGCTATATTCAAAGTTCGTGGGCATGGAACTAGTCGACGAAATGTAAAAAACTTGACCCTAATTGTACAAGTTTTCCTAAAAAGTTTTGATCAAGTGACCTTGGGGTTATGGGCCCCACGCGCTACCACTGCGCCATGCTGCTGTATAAGGTATTCATTAGTTATCACTGATTAGAAGAATGTTGCCAATGAACTCGGAAGTGAAGTGAGACCTTCACCTTTGATGAGTTCAGACGCTGGGAACTTTTGAGGCTCGTAGTGTGACTGAGAACCCCAGCGTAAAAAGAGGGAGAGGTGGGTGGGTTGTAACAAATTTCTAGTGTCTGGATGCAGGCGGACGAGCTGACAGCGAGGAGCGGATCAATTTGATGACAGTCACATGATCAGCTCGTCTGTCTCTCTACCTTATCTACAGCTAAGTCCTCGTTCCTCATTCTGAGCTTTCAATAAGGTATTCATTAGTTATCACTGATTAGAAGAATGTTGCCAATGAACTCGGAAGTGAAGTGAGACCTTCACCTTTGACGAGTTCAGACGCCGGGAACTTTTGAGGCTCGTAGTGTGACTGAGAACCCCAACCAGAGCAGAGCTCCAAGAGCGGAGCTTGCTGTCAGGCAACAAAGAGCAGCAAAGTGACACAGACAAACCCCCTAGAGCGATGCTCCGGAGTCCATTAAAATGATTGATTATTGATTGAATGGAATGATTGAGTAAATGTAACAACGGAATATGGAGTAACTTGTACAGAAGGCCATTCAATCAGTAAAAATATTATCATCAACATCTTCATTCAACCCATGAGATCTTGCAAATTTCTTGAGATTGGCCTCCCAAGTACGTGTGACCGTAAGTGGGATCACCTGGTCAAGACGTCTCCAATAAATCAGGAAGCACAGTGATGACCAGCCACCAATCTTCATAATGGTCTCTGGTGGTACACCATCAAGAAGTAATCTGAGAGTTCCGCCAATTCGATAGCTGTGACCATGTGTGAGTTCAAGGCCTGCAGCCTCGAATACCGCTTTAACGGAGGTGATTTTAGATCGGAATTATCGGATCAAGTGAATAGCGCTCACATTTGGTGAAGTTAAGGAAAAATGTCTTATTCAAAGTCTTGAGTGAGTCTCCAGATCGATAAGCAAACAGGGGAGTTGGTGATGAGTCAGCGGATGCATGGAGTCTGTTAATTGTGAGGTGATTAGAAAAGGCATCGATGGGACAGAAATCGTCTTCTGTAGCAGTAAGAATGCAGTCGAAGCCCTGGACACCAGTGGTCTTAGTCCATGGGAGGTGGAAAGAGACAGCTCGGCGCCCATTGACATTGTAGAAGGAGATTCGAGTGGTGTGGGAGACATGGAACACGGGATTGAATGATCCGTCATACTTTGGAAGAAGTTCGCCAAGACGCCGGCATGCCCAGAAGGCTATGACAGCAACAGCCCATAGTGCTGCATGGAGTGGATCATTGAGGTCCAGACATCGTCGAAGAGCACGTAAGTGCTCCAATGTGATTGGATTACACAAAGGTCACTTGAAAACGATACCCTCCTTGTCTATGGTGCATTTGATTGCAGTAATCCACGAATGCTTACCATTCCATTCTGCATTGTTGAATATGTGCCAGAGTCGAAGTCCGCTCAGCCAGTTCCGGATTGCTTTACCGGAGGCTGAGCCTGAGGCATCTGCAATGAATCCCGCAAGTAGGACATATGATGCTGGCATGCGGCATCCTTCTGGGATGCTGTGATGGTCACAAAATTGGGTGAAACAAAGGAGTCCAGCACCATATTGAGTGCGGGTGTCATCGGTGACTGAATTTAGAATCTTGCTGAGAACTACCTTTTGAACAGCAATAGGTAGATCAGCATCGAGTTCAGCTTGAGCCCGTTTAGAATGAGGGGTCGTCCACATTAGGATACAACGGTCAGCCAGGACAAATGGGCGGAACGGACTTGTGTCATATTCATTCTTGGGTCTCGGCTTTCGTGCTTTTTTGGGAGACATAGAGGTGGCAATAACTTGCCGAATGGGATTGGGAGCTATGGGGTCTGTCTGAGCAATAAATGGATTAGTGGAGTATGTGGAAGAAATAGAATCGGACGGTGTTACTAAACTAGGAAGTGCGGAAGTTGAGGTTGGTAAGTTGTGAGAATCAGTAACGAGAGGAGTTAAGGAATCAAAATCAAGAGATGAGTCAGTAGTCTCGGGAATACATGTATCTAAATTGGAAGGAGAGTAATTAGAAGGAGAGTGACAGTCGTCAAGGGATGATGGAATAAAAGATATAGGGCTGGGACTTGCATGACACGGAAGGATGACATCAAAATATGCCTCCCATGGGAGATCTACAGGGTCGCCAGAGTCCACAAACTCGTCAGGAGTGTTATCCATAGTGATCTATCAATAGACCAAAAAGATCGTCTGGAAGATCAAACCTGCGAGTGAGGCGTTTGTGAGAAGGCAGACAAATCCCACGAGAGATCGGATCTGCAGGGTTGAGAGCGGATTCGATGTATTTGAAAGAGAGAGTGATGAGGTGGGCTGTAGAGGCAGCGTATGTGTGACGTACACATAAATTGATGTCGGTGTTAGAGCTTCTTCCTTTTGAATGTGCGCCAATAGCACCGTTGTTATCGGAGAATGTGCATAAGTGGGCATCCCGGAATTCAAGCTGAATTAGGAAGTACACTAGAAGCTCAAGGGCAATTGCCTCGAGCCAACAAATGTCACGGCCTGGGGATTTCCAGTTATCCACAAGACAAAATGCATACCAGCAGCCTTGTATGATGATGCCAATACCCCAGCTAGTAGATGCATCAACATAGATGCCTACATCCTAAAGTTCAGGTAAAGGATGTAATTGACGGAATGCGGATGGATCACTAAGGCAATCATGCCACCAGCGCAGTGAGGCAATAAGGGAGTTTGGGATGTAGCGTTGAGCAAATTCATTAGCCTTGAAAGATGACATAAAATTTGAGATGGGTGGTAAACGAGAGTTTCCATTAAGGAAGATGAAACAGATGTGAACGAGTGAGCCATGGATCTGTTGGACTTCAAGTAGAGAAACCTGACAGTGACAGTCGGCTTTGGAAAGGAAAATTGCCACACGATGAAGAAATTTTAGGCGCTTGTGCTCGGGTAGAGAGACACGTCTTGAAACGAGGTCCCAGAGGAAGCCAATAAAGATAAATTTAGGTACGAAATGATCACCCATCTTAGTAGGGTGCCAAGGGACATTGAGTGGAGCAACCAAAGCCAGAGAGGAGTCACGATCATGACGATAATGGTACAAACCGTCAATGAATGGACCATATTCAGATGGGAACTGCAGTTGCGACATGTCGTCCTCATACTTGAAGGTGACATCAGTGTCCTCCGCATCCCATATGTCAACAATAGCATTGCCGGATTGGCCGGAATTACTGCTGGCGGATCGGGTGCCGAAAGGGTAATCGTGGTCAATCCAAAATCTGTCGTCTACACAGACTACCAACCAAGGCTTGTGGTCTGGTAGAACAGGACAGGTACGGTGAAATGCTTGAATGTCAAATGCACAAGCCAAAGTACCTGGAGGTACACATGCAACCTGCATAATTGGGTGAGCAGGCTAGTCATGAGGGGGATGAAAAGATGAGGATAAGATCAAGATAATTGGGCATGGAGCCAACAGTGATAGGATAGGATCAGGATTGAAAGATGATAAGAGGTCAGACATTAAACTGACGATTGTGATCGTAGATCTATTAATGACATCATGATGAAAATTTTTCAACCCGATCAAAAATGGAAGAGAGAGAAGGTAGTGGGTCAGAGACTTACAACATCCGCCACTCGAAATGCCATGTCAAAGCGGGTAGGAAAATCCTCCTTGTTGATGAAGCTGTTGACTGAAGGCATGCCTGATGTACAATCACCTTTTGAGAGATTCCGGCAAACACGGCGCTTAGGCGGTAGGTCAGGACCCTGATCTTGGACAGCCACAATAAGCGGGGATGCATAGAACAAGCCCCGTAAAATACGCTCCGTCTCTTCCAGAGAAAATGGGCCTGACATGCGTTGAGCTGCAACCTCTGTCTCGAGGTATCCATGGACAACATCAAGGTTCTCTGCAATGGAAGGGTGGTTTGGGATAATTACTGTAGTATTGAGCTTGGGCATATTACCGAGTGGGAATCCGTGACGTAGATTATGGCACAAAAGTGGGTATCAGTCCGAGAGGTTGTGCTTATTAAGGTAGAATTCGAAAGCATTGACATTATAAGGTTGAACCACACGTTCGAAGATTTTGTTGTCAGAAGGAGTGGAAATAGGGAGGGGAAGACGGTGGTGTATGGTATTAGAAAAATCAGTGTAACTTATAGGCTCGTGAGGGGGTATGAAGAGCGGTTTTCGGCCTGCTTTCGGTGTATTTTTGGATACCAGGCTCAAGGCGTTTGTCGACATGAGATTAGGGACGAAAGTGGTTGTTGGAGAATCTGCTGCAATCTGAGTTCCTCGACAGTACTCCATGATTGCCTCCGCATAATGCGCAGACGTGAATGTGCTCGGGTCCATGTCGTTCGGAGGAACAGCCCCAGCGGAGGTTAAAAGAGATGCAGATGGACTTTCCGCTCTTGGTGGAGATAAGGTTACCATCCCGAAAGGAACTGAAGAGGGGTTGCCCATCTTGGAAGGTGGTAACCGAACTGGGGTGGTCGAGGAGCTTGTGTGGACCTGCACAGCACAAGCATACAGGGGGGGGAAGGTTTAGGGATGAATGTGGACTGTTACCCAATGGCACTCTGCCAGAATTAAAGTTACGATGGAACTTTGGGGACCGTGAGTCGGAATGAGAGACAGCTGGACGTTTGGCGCCCAAGAGTTGAGCTTGTAGGGCGGCAGCATGCTTTGCATCAAGAATACTGTCAATCCGACGGGCATAGTGATCCGCATCAAAGACGTAACCGCTGAGAAGCTGTTGTCTTGCCTCTAGTTCGAAATGATATATATCAAAGAAGACGTCTTCAAAGTTGGCGACATTGGATATGAAGGCATGATGCTTCTCATATTCACTGGCAAATGTTGGCTTTGAAGATCCTTTGGCTGTTGGCTCGGACATAATCTGGAGAGTACGAAGGAAGTTGTGTGAGGCTTGTTGCCATCGTAATGGAGTGAAGATTGAGGGGCTGGAGTCACTACCCCACATACTGACCATTTTCGGCATGTCGAACACAAGGAGTTTGTGCGGAGAAGGATTTTCGGGGGATGGTTGGGGAGCAAGCATCTTTGTGTGGAGATCAGCAATTTGGAAGTTTGCTGTCTCGAGATTCGCATCAAGGAAAAAATGTAGTGGGATGTTTATTCCGCAGGCCATGGTTTGGCAAATAACCGGAGGTATTGCCACCTGGGATCGCTGGCCAGCACTGCGGAAAATTGGATTCTTCATCACCAAAGAACCAGTAACTCCCTTCAGCTTTCCCTCTTCCCTGATCTTGTCAAGCCCCACCTGAACGAAAGCGGGAACCGGCCCGACTTTCTTCAGAAGTTCATCACTATTGGCCATGTGCACCCACTCGTGCTTTAAATAGTCATAGTAAGGCTGTAGACGGGGGCCTACATCTGGATTATTAGTCCGGTCCTCCTTACATTTCATTGTCTGGAATCGGCTCTCCTCGTTATGCTTCTCAATTATGCAGTTCTCTCTGTTGCGAATGGTTAATGAGACACCGGTGGCATTTAGACTGGCCGCGGTCCGGTTCAGGACCTCGCGAACCTGGGTCCGGACCGGACCTGGACCTGAGGGTCAGGTTCAGGTCCGCAAAATCATTGATTTTGCCGGACCCGGACCCGGACCTGCTGGACCTGGAGGCTATTGGTGAGTAACAAATCATTATATAGACATTGTCTGACCTTTTAATGGCTTGGAATCAATGAGAAATGATAATATACACCTGAAAGAAGAAAAAAATCGGCTCCCTGAGCCTTATTTCTACCCGGACCTCTCGGACCTGGGTGGACCTCAGGTCCGCAGGCGGGTCCAGGTCCGGCAAATGGGTGGACCGACCCTAAGGTCCGGTTCGGGGTCCGGGAAAAGTAGGTCGGACCTGACCCGGACCGGACCGCGGCCAGTCTAGTGGCATTCCGAGGCTTGGGGAGCTGAATCCAGGCTGCGAAATCAAAAGAGTCCGCAATAGGCAACGGGAGGCCCGCATTCCCGACTGGAGGAGCGGCGTGAGCGTTATTGGCACCTGTCATGATTGAAGTTCTCTGTCCGCAGTTGGGTAGACACAGCAATAAAAAGTGAGAAACTTTTTTGGTGAAATGGAGGTTAAGAATACGTGCGTAGCACTGTGTTGTAACAAATTTCTAGTGTCTGGATGCAGGCGGACGAGCTGACAGCGAGGAGCGGATCAATTTGATGACAGTCACATGATCAGCTCGTCCGTCTCTCTACCTTATCTACAGCTAAGTCCTCGTTCCTCATTCTGAGCTTTCAAATCGGGTAATTGACATCTCGCAGGTTGAAGGAAAGAAGGATAAACTGGCACAAGGCTGTTCTGACAGGTTGATGTTGATTTCAAAGGGTATTCGCTCTTAAGTACATGGTGGTATTACTTATGTTTTTTCCATCTTTCATATTCCGGTTGACCCGGGCCCCATCTAGTTGTGTATAAATCAGACATGGCGGTATTATTATGCACGCTTTTTTTCGTCTTTCATAGTATTCCAGCTGAATCCTCTTTGAGGTGGCATTATGTTACAGATGTTATCGTTGCATTACCGAGACCAGAAGTTTCGAAGAAACAGTCAGAGGCATTGTTCAATGGAGAGGAGGCTAAAAAAAACTCAGAACGCTGACAGTGTAGGCGCAATGTAGTGATTATTAACTGTGATCTGGACGTTGAACACTCAGAAACTCCACTGTTGACACTGTTGACGCTGAAATCGGGGATCGGAATGGTGTTTAGAGGCTGACAATGGCGAGGACTCTGCAACTGTCATGTTTACACAGGATCAAGAGTCGTATTGTGTATGCAAATCTCCAATATATGCACTCCAATTGTACGATTCTGACTAACCAGTTTCACTGTATATGTGGTATGAAAGTGGTCCATTCCACTGTCTGGTAGGCAGACAGAGGTAGCGATCGTAATAGGGTGAAAGCCTGTACAAGTAAGATAACTCGAGTGATTGGGTACAAAATGAAAGTCATGGTCAGGAGAGAGCTAAAGAGTGTGATGCTCTTCTCTATTGAACCGTGATTTATCTCACGGCTAAGTGAAAACCATGTTACAATCCTAAGAATGGGCAAGCATGTCACAGCAAGCGCCGAACTGCGCCATAACCACGTTTCTGCGAGAGAGGGAAAGTGCTCAGACCAAGCCAAGCAGTGGACTCCACCGAATATGGAACCCATGAGCAGAGTCATGGTGAGTCCTATCGCAACTTCAGGATCTAGGAGAACTTGATGGGCGATCAAAATTGGACTGAGTAAACGTTTCATAGCGCCCTGACTCGGAGTTGCAGGGATCTTGACTCGGACTCGAATAGGACGATCCACATCTGATGGTTTGTTCCACCAAAAGAAGTAGGTGGCAAAGTTCATTACTGCAAATGCGATCGTACTGATTTCGAGTTGGGTGATGGCGAGTCGCTGAGCTGCTCGCGCAACACATTGAGCGACGAACCATGCCGTCTGCCCACAGATGATGACTTTGGCGACACTACTGTGTTTACTCTTGTCTTGTATGAAGGCAATCGCATTCCGAATATTATAGTCATCAGCGCACGGCCTCGTCTCACGTTTCCGTGGTGACCGACTCGGAGGAAGTAGGGTAACCTTTCGGACCGGGGTCATGTTTGAATTGTTTGAATTGTCTTCAATGGCTACAAACTCGCCCATTTGCAGAAAGAAGCCATGCGTCACTGTCCATTGTGTCTCTGCTAACCATCGTTAAACCGATTCCGAACAAGGCATGGCCAATTACAACCCACCTTTGCGGGCTAACTGCCCCTGAATACTATCCACTGTGGCGCCAACTTGAACAGTTGTATGATCTTCGGAATCCACCCGGCTATCAAGCTCTATTGAAGTCTCTTTGATCTTCCTCGCAATCCACCATTGTTTTGCTGCCCAAAACATGATCATTTCCGGTGCAATCAAACCCACTACCGTCAACCTCAACCGTTTGAACAGGCGATACCAGAATCCGTCGTGTAAGTTTGGAACATTGGGGTGAATAGCGAGCCAAGTGCAAGCGAAGACTACATTTAGACAACTCCACACGATGTTGAGGAGCGTACGACATTGACTCAGTTCGTTGCACAATTGGTCGGATAAGTTTGAGGCGGAAACTGAACTGTGCCAGCGAAAGCTGGCATTGATAGTGAGAGTAGGAAGAAACATCTGCACGAACAATGTGGTGCCGGGAATTATTAATTATCGATAGATGAATAAGGTGACGTCGCAGTACAGACAAAAATACATATCATCATGGATGCAGGTCATGTCTTTTGATGTCACGTACTGCCATACGCTTTTGCTCGTTGTTAGATCATGTACTGATCTAGACCGTGCAGCATATAAAGTAATCATGTTATTCCTTTTGTGTTTGTGCGTTTTTGATGGAAGATCTCAATACGCTGGGATTTTGGAGTTAACATTGACAGAGACAACAGCCAAATCGATTCGCGTGATGGGTTGGATCAGGCCAGAGCTTCGGTGTCTCATGATCGTAGATCGACGTGCGCTCTTTTCCCAAGATATCGAAGATAGCATCAGTCCGTATCCTGAAGTATTGTGCGTTAATCAAAAATGTCAAATTCGAGCCGTGAGATGCCCTAGTCAGACTACATATACGCATAAGTCCACTGTTTCCATTTTTGTCATCACTATATTACTAATCCTCAGTCACAATGTGGCAAAACCAGACGCAACCGAACGCCAATGCATATGGATGTAAGTTTGAAGCTGGGAATGTCAGATTTCTTGGAATCTATGACATTCGTATACTTATGGGCTGCAAAAATTTGCCGCCAAAGTTTGGGCGGGAGGCTGCGGACAGGGGCCATAAGAGATGTGGCGAGCTGAACCTGACGGTTGACTCATTCTCTAAAGTGATGATTATCTCATGCAATCGAGGTCTCTTCTCGTCATATTTCACGAGTTCTTTTTCAGCATGAGACAGGAGTTCATTCAGGGACCCGGGTGCTTTCGGATGCAGACGGAGCGTGGTTGAAGCGGACTCTTGAAAGAAGTTTGCATTTTTTCAACTTTTGCAAGGCGGTAAAGGTCGGAATGCAAACGAGGGTTGGCATTGTAAACGGAGAAAGCAAGGAAAGTCTTTGGGATGGAAGGTAGCAAGATGAGGAGAGTCATTAGTACAAATGAGGCATCGTCCTTTAAATTGAAAAACTCTTATCTTGGCGCATGGTGAAAGAGAGATCGAGTATGCCAGTAGATAGATGGGTAAAAGATAATTCATGAAAGAGAGCAATACATTCCGAGTCGTACATAGGATTACAAATGATATGATAGATAGAAAAGGATCCGTTTCTAATGAAAGAGTCGTTCGTTAAGACATTGACAAGAGTAGAATCGTTCGTTGGGATATTGACAAGAGATGGTTGATGATTTAGTCGATGATCCAGACCTGATTCGCATTTCCATCTGTGCATTTCCACATCTGAATCTGTGATTGGTTCAGAACAGTAATTGCCATGAGAGAAATCACTGACCCGGTTACCGTTAGTCAAATCACCTTCCGTGAGATCAAGACATTCGCCATGGTTAGTCCAAGCGATGCGCTGGTCAGCGGTAACACTGAATCTTTGGTTGAGATTTCCCGTATTGCAAGCATAAATCTGCATCTTGTTTCCGTTGGCGGTGCTTCCATTTGTCACATCTACAATGACATAAGAGAAAAAAAGTTTTGCTGAGGGATTTACGTACCTAGACACTTGTTGCTATGTTGCTATTTAAAATCCACCTGCGCTCATAAAGAGCAAGGTCAATGACCTCGGTGGACCTAATTACGTAGTTCTAATAGTATCTACAACAGCTCAGAACGGGTGCATCAAAACCCCCCAAGTAAAACCTCTTTTCCGTAAATGACAAACGTCGACCCGACCTGAGTCCAGGACTGTGCTAAAGAATTGTCAGTCAAAGATATACGATAGGATTAGAACGTACATGGTGAGCTATTGCAGCGTTCGATAACAACAGCAGCATTGTTTGCGTTGGAAGGAGCAGACAAGCAAGTCCTTCTCGGGCCCGCACCCGGATGAATAGCGTGAGTCGCTTGCGGAAGTGAACTGGTGGATGTAGTGGATGTAGTGGTACTCCCGCTTCCGCCTTCACCAATCGTCCATTTCTGGTTGTTGTTGGAACCACGGTTGCACGTCCAGATTTGGACCTGTTGTCGATCAAGAAACTACCCCGTAAGCAGGCAAAGAAAACGACATACCTGATTCCCATTGGTAAGCGACCCATCCGTATCATCTAAACAGAATTTAGTTCCCTGCCATTGAATAGTTCCCGCGGTAACAGTCCATTGTTGGAACGCGTCACCAGGGGTACAAGTCCAAATTTGCAGCTTAGTCCCATCGGCAGCAGTGCCATCGGTGACATCCAGACACTTGTTGCCGTAGATTTGGATACGTGACCCGCTCACTCTCCATGACTGGGATCTATCGCCGGAGCAGTCTTCAATTTCGACGGCAGCACCGTCGTTGTTGGATGCGGCTGCTAAACATTTCGCGGAGTTACCGTTCGGGTGGATTGCTGAGGCTGTTCCAGTGGGTTGAGAGGTAGTGGATGTAGTTGTGGAAGTAGTCGACGTCGATGTCGTGGAAGTGGAAGTGGAAGTAGAGAAGTCGGGTATCCCAGTCGAACAAGGGATAGACCCGCCGCAGGCATCGCCCTGTTCAGGAGTATCGTCGCAAGTCCACGATGACTGATTGGAGGGTAAGATCATGGGTAGAAAGAAGTGAGTGTCCTTACAGTCCGTTCTTGAGGTACGCCGATGGCAGCGTAAGTTTCAACACCGAGACACGTAGCCAGTGTAACGAGCTGCGGTAACGATTAGTAAATGAACAGTCGGAAGTATCAAACGCACATTGTAACCTTTGCACTGGAAGAGTCGAATAGCGTACGGAACTAGATTGTAAGCCGTACTCTCTGGAAAAGGAGTCTGAATAAGCTTGTCGTTATGTCGTAATGAAAACACTGACGTCTCATGCTGCAAGACGAGCGCATTGGACAGCTGAGCGTTGGCGATTTGTCTGTAGACAGCCTTGGATTGAGCGGTTGTGTTGCCATTCGCATCACCAGTGTCCCAATCCCACAAAGCAAGGTTTTGATCCCTGCCAAACGCAATGTTGCGGACATTGTTGTTATAACTGCCCTGCGGCGGTCTCAGAAATGCAGGTTTAATACCGAGAATCCTTGATAAAGCCTCTTCAACGCGGTACATTGCGTCCTTGATTTGAGGCGTTGATAGAGTGGTGAGGTCGACATTTGACCAAGTGTGGCTGCCAATCATGTGTCCTGCGGCGTAGGCGTACTTGACGTCGGCGACGCGATCAGAATCATAGATGCAGTCATAATTGTTGCCGTTGAAAAAAAAGGTGGCCTTGGCGCCGGCATTGGTGAAAGCATCGGAAATGCGGCGTAGGTAGATATAAGGGCCTGAGTTGCATTAGTTACAGGCTCATCGATGTACGCAAAATACGATACCATCGTCCTAGGAACGGGGTTAGATCATAAATAAATTAACAGAATCGCAGTGACTTACAAAAGTAAGAGCAATGTCATTTGGCTGAGTACATTTGTTGTAAACGGCCAATGCGGCCCTCTTGTCCGGTTGCTAAGAAAGTGAATGCGATTTAGAGGAATCCTTGCAACGAAAATAAATGCTAACGGCAAAAGGTGAGGCGGAAACGACCGAGAAGGCCAGCAGAGCAACTAGAATGACACGAAGAGACATGAAGGGATGTTCGCTTGTGTGCAGAGGTGCCAGATTGAGGTCTACAGTCATAACTGGAATCCTTTTATATGTGTAGAACGGGCCCGATATAGACAAAGCTCCTACCGTTGTCGCGATCATTGCATGTGCCCCTCTTCTGCAGCATTTTCACGACTCGATTTTGAAACTCGATGGTACAAGATATGCCTCCAAAAGAAGCTGAAAAACGAGTCTGAACGAGAGCACTTGTCAAAAGAGGCCCACTGACCGTCAGCATACCAGTAACCAACGTATTACCAGGATGAAGGAAGGATGGTGGGGCAAGTTGATCCGTGATCATCGATCAGGCTAACGGGAATGACGGTCAGAACAAAGTCATTCCGCATCGGCTCCACCTGCAATAGTCATTGCGGCTGTTAAGGATTAATTGGCAAACCCACTACAAGTCCGGTACCTACCTGTAGAAATATCGGCTCGGTACGCAGTCTTCAATTGACATCAGTGCCAAATTGAAATGAACGGGTGAGGTGGAGTTGCGGAAAGTCCCGTGACATTATTTGGTGCTGTTACATCATCATATCAACAGAAAGTTCACGGCGCTTAAAAAACTGAAGCAATGGGCAACCTTTAACACGGACAAGTCTTCGCGGTCCAGCAATGTCCACTCTTGTAAGTTCGCACAAACTAATATCCCTTGCCTAAGTTGCCTTTGAACGTAATTAATCGAGATCGTCTCAAAAAGAAATCTCGAAATACAGTGGAGCCTTAAGTGACCGGATACGATCGAATAGCTTGGTTGCACAGAATGAGCAAAAGAAGCTCGAGCGGCATTCATCTTGCTAGATCTCTCCTGTCCATCAGTACGCGTCAGTTCCCGCCGGAAGTCTTACTTGCAGAACCAGGCGAATACTAGCCTATAGGAGACAATGTGTGTCGATGGACCAGGATCCTTCGCTCTGATTTGTTACGTGCCCTTCTTCAACCCTGGCATTGCCCTGACACCAAGATTACGGAGTTGAAATAGGTAGCGGGCGAATGGGTGAGACCCGGCATATTTGGCGAGTGAGACTCTTCTTCTGGTCGTTCTCTAGGGAAGCAGCCATGGAACCTCACTATTACTTCCTTATATTTCACTACTTCGAGGTCAGCGTGCGACACGAGATTCTTTAGATTGACTAGCTCGGACGCTGACAGGGAATAGCTGTACAGATTTCTGAACCAAAGTTCCAGATCATAGAGGGTGGTGAAGGATAATAGTGGTGATCGTTATGAATCAAACGTTCAAGTCAGCCGGCAGCCCGGGCCATCCTAAAAGAAAGCAAGTACGTCTATGGAACACGTATGAACACCGTTAAGAGAGTCTAATAAACATAGCAGTGGACCACCTCGGCGTGCGTCAAATTCGAGCGCAGGATCCAAATTGAGAACAAATTGGAACTGATGTTCGAGTCCTATACCAGGTTTATCAGAAGCTACCAGGAGCTAAACTCTGAATACTTACCTAGTCCTGAATCTGACTCCTAGCCAATACATCTCCATCCTTATCTTTGATAACAATATCCAACCCACGTTTTTCAAGTATCGTCAACGGATGAACCACGGCTGGATCAATGCAATCTCTCTGAATGCTCAATTTGACAGTCCTGATACAAGCAACTTTAGCCTCAACAACAGAAGGTTTCCAACGAGACTGGATTACGTCGACAAAGACGCGCATGCTGAAAGAATCATGTACGAGCCAGTCCAGGCTCAGTGAGGTGAGGCGAGTGAGGAAGGGTGCGTGG
Source organism: Megacollybia marginata (assembly GCA_003313965.1). Taxonomy (NCBI): domain Eukaryota; kingdom Fungi; phylum Basidiomycota; class Agaricomycetes; order Agaricales; family Porotheleaceae; genus Megacollybia; species Megacollybia marginata. The sequence continues at coordinate 47,724 of QLOY01015950.1, forward strand.
TCTTGATAGCCGTGCCCTGATATGCTCAGGAGGAAGTCGTCATTAAGCATTGAGGGTAGAGATACCTCGGAGCTATCAAAGTCGAGGTCCGACATCGACAAAGAAGATACAAAGGGCATTCTTTGGAGGATGAGGATCAAATCATTGGTGGAGACCCAAATTCTTTGAAGAGTAAAGGTGGTGATTGTCGAAGACCGTAGCAGGAAAGAAGGGAGTTGCTGACTAGACCAGTGAGATACATTCATATGGAAGCATCTTAACTGCCAAGACTGTTTAGGAGAAGTGCTAGTGATGGAAAGAGACTTCAGTCCTGTGAGGTCGAGTAATTCAAACAACTTGGTCATGTTCACTGCATCAAATACTGTTGCCAAGGGCGACATCCAACACAATGAGATTGGAATGATGAATTTGTTCATGACTGCGACTCGGATCGTGACTCGGATCGCGCAGAAATGAGAAACGGCCGATAAAGAGAGTACGAAGGTTGGGCATTTTCGCAAGTGATCTTGAAATCTCAGATCGCGAAAACCTGATCTCTGAGTGGACAATCTGATTCCAGGGGATCGACGTTTGTTGTGTCGACATGTTTGAGGTGGCCAAGGTGTGCAGTTTGGATGCGCCTTTGACCATAGTACTGCACCGCTCGAATGGGCATCTGAGACGAAAGGTATCTAGGTTATGCAGACGACCTTCAACACGAGACAATGCATCTAGAATGTCGGGACGATAACAATGACCAGCTAGACTTTGCCACCGATCGGCGTGCTCGCAGAGCAGCGGGAGAAATGGAGGTATACCTAACGAGACAGGATCATGCTCAAAATCGAGGGTAATAGAGAGAAGTGATGACCTCGAGAGCTCGAGAAGGGTCTCAACGAGTGAAACATGAAACGGACGCCACCGACGCTCTTCTTCCCGGCCGACGCTGATGTTGCTCCATAATTCTGTTGCATGGAAGGCAACAGAGCGCCAATGCGAGCGAACCGAGGCAAGTTTTAGTCCGGGAACAGCACTGTTTCCAGGTCTGATAAGATTCGTCACTCCGTGCTCAATGAAGATTTGGCAGAGAATCTCGGGAGGGAGTTTTCGGATGGGTGCCAGAAGAGACTTGGTTAGATGAACTTGCCGGTTTAGATTCTGTTTCTCATTCTCTAAAGTTACAATCATCTCCTGCAGCCTGGCTATGGTTGTCTCGTATTCCACGAGTTCTCGTTGCGCATGAGAAAGGATTTCATTGAGCTGAAACGCAGCCGAGAGCTGGTTGGAACGAAGGAGAGACATTATTTCGTATCCTTTGAGCTTCTGCAGAGAGAGGGGGAGGTTCCCTAATTAGGAAACTCCTTTCTCTCTGTGAGAGAGATTCCGGAGGACGACGACTCCCCGGAATCAAGTCTCAGGAGTGGGTGGGTGGGTGTTGCGATTTGGTGAACATCGATGTTGCTGATAAGCCGAAGGTTCTCACCTTCCGCTTAGTCAGCATCCCTTGAGTTCATCGCTGCGCTCTGATCTCTAGTGTACAGCTGTCTAAGCTCTTGGAAAGACACGGACAATGGGGGGAGAGAGAGGGGGAGGTTCCCTAATTAGGAAACTCCTTTCTCTCTGTGAGAGAGATTCCGGAGGACGACGACTCCCCTAAATAGCTCGCAGAGCACAGACGGAGTCCTCAGGAATCCGTCTCCCCCCAGACATAGTGATTCAGAGTGATTACAAACCATGTCGTCTTTGTTAATAGATACTAGTTGCATCTGGAAGTACGGTCTTTGCATGGCCTTCGAGTCCGTGTACAACTGCAAGTCAAAATAGTGTGAGCCTAAATT
>QLOY01015951.1:0-25857 GCA_003313965.1 Megacollybia marginata
CGCTCTTCGAGAAGTGGGGTGAGGCTGTTTATGAACTTTGGCATCAGCGACAACTATTGGATGTAGGACGTCTCAATTCAATCGTGAGCAAGTTTAGGAATGTGGAGAGTTTCAATATATCGTTGCATAGTCGTACGATGGGTAACAATTCTGTATGTTTAGTGTGGTAGACTCAGTCCTATAGCATGTATTTCGCTTGAGATACAATATTGTACCGTGTCGCATTGCAATCTTGTGCCGAAAGATGTTCGTATACACAGAAGTTGTTTGCAAAGCATAATGCATAATGGCTCAGGCCTCAGGCGTTAATTGTATAGATGGGTGGTGTACCCTACATGTTAACGAGGTAGTGATGGTGCAGGTGTTAAGCTGCCTATATTTTCTGGGTTAGGACTTTTTTCTGTTACGTGCAAGTTCGATCCTTGTCGTGAGTGTTTGTTTCACAAGTTTTGGTTCTTATCACTTAGATGCACCAGCAACACATAGAAGGTCGGGAATGAATCAAAGTGGCAGATGCCAGTCGACGTGGAGAGGCCATTTTACAAAAAAAAGTTCAAGTTGCCTGTTCCACATCTCCTTTTTCCCATCCGTCGTCCTCTCCCTCGGGTGACAAACGAACGAAAGAGGCTTAAGCAGGGCACCCAATGCGAAAAGTGAGTGACAAAGGAAGTAAGTAACAGTTTCGGAGCAAGGTTCCGGTGGGGATTGACTTATTATTGTCTCGTCGTCGGCAGAGGAGGACGTGGCGGTGGCTCCAACAGCTCCGATCGAAGCTTTCGATTCTAGCCGGTCGTCCTAAGCAAAGTGTGCTTATAACCAAGATGTGCCAACTCAACATCGATGACAGAGAAACGTGATTTCTATATATCCCAGTGCACACAAAACAAAAAGGCAGTGGCAATAATTAAGCTTTATAGTGGCGTAAGGATCGCTCAAGCCGCCGATTCGGCTGATCCGAGGCCTAAAGCCGAACTTCATGGCATGTTGCCTGACTCAGGCTGTTCTAAGCCAGCTGCGGCTTGCTAGCCGAGCCGGGCCGTGCGATATTTTCTCCCGTCCTTTTCTTTTCAAGTTTCTCACGAAACCAAACTTTGAACCAAACCGTTCTGTGTTTTAACGAAAGTACATACCGCACTCCTTCAGTGTTTGCACTTTATGCGTTGCTTCAATCAGCGTGTGCACTGTGCATCCGAGTCGAGCTAGTATTTCGGCAAGGGAATCTTTAAAGCCTAGGGTCTTCATAAAATACTAGTAGAACTCACCAGGATCAATCCGATGAATTGATAATATTCGGTTATTTCTGATGTATTTTATCGGGCTGGTCAACAAATGTCACAGAGTTGTCTCTCAGATCTTAAGTGCCCTCCTGTTTGACGCAGCGACACTATTTACCATTCAATCATCGCTGCGCCCTTGCACAGAAGATACTTACCTTGTGTGTCTGCAATAGTTGACTGGAGACAGTTGGGGAGCCTTGCAGCGTTCTAGTTAGGTTGTCGAGCTCGGGTGTGATTTGCAGAAGCATACCGTTAACATGAGATCCGCAAGTACAAGGCACGTTACGGCATCCTTGCATTCTAATATTATGCCAGTGCTGCGTATCCTAATTGGTATCTGCAAGTGATCTTCCTCTCTTAGTTATAGAAGGAAATCGTTCGGCCCTGATGCAATGTGATCTTTCAGGATAAGAGCATTGCAGGATGGCGAAACTCGAGACTGATGAACGCATCAAAAGAGAGAGAAAGACCTCACGAAAGAGTATTTTGCCCGTGTGTTGACACTGTATGCAGCTATCAAATACAGTTCTCCATATCCTTTTTCGATAAGTTTATCACGAGATGGACTATGAACCGTTATGAGACCACAAGCTCCAGCTGCCAGACCTTCATCATAAAAACCTAGTTGCTTTGTAATGGTGTATTGCTCAAGTGGTATACTGTTCTGTGATCTGTCGGAGGACTTTTTCATCGAAGGCAGTCGTTCGACTCCGACCATTGTGCAACATGTAAATTGAAGTGGACCCGGTTGCTCTATAAAAGGAGAACTACTTTTGATGTTTATTCACGCTACAGTGTATACCACTGAATGTACAGTAGGAAAAACGGAGCCTCACGGTGTGAAAAAAAACTTATGTAAACCAAGATGGAACTATTGCTGATATCCGGATACAGTTAGCAATACGGTCCATGACATGGTTTCAAACTCATTAATGAAATTTAACGCAAGGGGCTTTGGAAGAGTTCTGCAGTTTCTTTTCCGAAGATCAAAAGAAATCGATGCAAACGACTCCAATTCAAACAGCATACCACCGATGTCATGTTAATATCGAAGTTGAGTAGAATAGGTTGGAGATCGAAGGGTATCGGTAAGCACTGAGCATTCTGGACAATTGTGCGGCTTAGCATTTGGGATCTTGGAATACGAGTCAGATCTCTGCGTGATTACTTACTGTTGATTGAATCAAATACCAATTGCTCCTGAGTGTGGTGCTCCGAGAAACTCTTTCACTTCCGCTCAGAACCTAATCGAAGACTTCCCAGACATCGCTCTCTCTAACCGCGGTGCCACTCCGAGTCGAAATTCGAATCGGCGTAGATATCGGCTGTGCCTATCTCGGTTGGAGGAGGAGGAGAATAGAATTTCTACTGATATGGTTCATATAATGTGCCAACATGTGATTCAGTGGCGTCGATACACTATTGGCTTGATCTGTCGCCTTGAAGATTATTTTTTCGATCTACTCGAGTAGGTTCGACTCGGAATCAGATTCATCTTTTTTGTTCGCTAAATTTGATTGAGATCTAGTGGTCATGAGGGTCTGTGTGGATTGGAGGTTTATCATCTCGAATGTACCATAGTTTGGACGTAATACTTGCATCGTAAAGGTGACTTTCTTCGACATCTTTGACAGGGGCAGTAAATTAGAACTGATTTGCGAGAACAATGCCCGAATCATACTATGATAGTCCTCACTACAAACATACGATTTGATGTTACACTCATCATGTACGGAAGACTGGTGACAATCTTTTTTTCTCCCTCTTTTTGGAATAGAAAGTACGCCAGCATCATAACATCACCCTTGACTGGGAAACATTATTTTCGATAGCTATTCAGGACAGCGGTGCCTGTCGGTAGAAAGAATAGCTCAAAGTTTTGAGTTCTACAGCAGATTCCCGATCGTGCCTATATATGGTAATCTGCTGACGACATTAATATTGGACACATGCATAACCGAGTCATGCGATATATACAGCATTAGTGATGAACGGGCGTCAAACTTGTTCATTCTTACCCTTAACCACGATCTGTGATGATACTGCTTGAAAAACCTACCCCCTCTTCACCTCATCTCCATCTTGAGCCAGAGATTCACCGAAGAAAACAAATCTCGGGGATAAAGTTCCTTATAGGCTGCTTTTTGGCTTTCGCGGCAACTGCAGCAATAATCGGTCTGGTTACGATTGCAAATCAAACATTTCAGCTTGTTTCCTTCTCACATCGGTACTTGTACCAAAACCAGACACTTGATGCGGTCACCAACCGCTCACTCGTCGTTCAGCCTCTCATTGATGACGATCAGACATTTGACCTTGTAGTCACCATTTGGCATCAACCTCCAGCGGAGGAGATGCACGCCAAACTTGTTGCTTCGCTGGCTCAATCTAATCGCAAGACAGCCGAGGCTGCTTCCGTAAGCCTTGCGAATACGACGAGCACCGCGGTGATTCCAGAGGTTACAATTTCCGATGATTCTCTTTCAAGACCGGTCTTCTCGGACACAGTGTTTAAAGGGCTTCGATTGAGAGACCAGCATGTCTTTGCAGAAGTTAATTTTTCAATACCAACCGAAATTTTGTGAGCATGCATCGCCTCTCCATTGGGCGGGTATCATTTTTACGTTGCATTTTAGCACTGGTGCATGGGTTCATGAATATGGAGCCCAAGCAAGCATTATGCTCATGCCGACCTCACCGTCGCTTCTTGACTACGTTGACTCCGTCTCGACAACTCCAGGTTTGGGGAGACAACTCGGACGGTCTAATCCGTAAGAACAGTTCAATTTCGATCCCCTTCAGATTTCCAATGAGCTCCAATAACACCAAGTATAATCAGACAACACCCATGGAGATCGCACTGCGGTCTTTGGCAGTGCAAGTTCCGCTCGTCCAGTTATTAGAAATACCAAGCACATGTGAAACATCAACTGACCAATTTGAATCCTCTGATAGTGTCGATGATTCCGTTTTCGACGATAAGGATGACTGGCGAGCTTCCATGATCAATGGGCACTATCGAAGAAATCACCCTTTCCTTGTCACCAGGTACGAATCGCAGTTTGTTCAGTTCAGTAACATACTGATACGATGTCCACGAGATCTCACATTATTGTGGTTGAGGAGACCCATCTATTCAACAGAAAAGCATTTGACGCTGCTCGGAACCGCCTCAAAAAAATGAAATCTAACGTGAATTTCAGTGCTTTCGCCGAGAGTTGTTAACACTTCTCCAGTGCTTCGGCCCCAAATGCCGGCGAAATTATCACGATGATGGCAACCTTGACCTTCTGCTAAAACTCGGCATTCCGACAGAGACAGGCAACCGAACAGAATATGCTTATGGTCCATACTTGAGCTATGTTCCCATTGCTGGACCACTGGTACGTTGAGGGTTGCTTTGTTGCATCAGACTCGGATTGCTGACCTTCATACAGGACCTGGTTCAGGTGCCGATCAATCGAGAGAATTGCTCAGCAGTTCCAAGCCATGTTACTCCTAACACCACAATTTCCCAATCTGAACAACCAGAGCTTATGAATATCACCTTGAAGCTCTCGTATTCTGGTCGTTCCTCCAGCAAAGTAGTTCTAAGTGAAACGTTGCAATACTCGAGTCATGAGTTCTTTTATCGATATACTTGGGATCCAAATGCGGGTGATTATCAGAGAAGCACGCATCATGATATTCTGGAGATGATAAGCGGTACGATATACATTTCCTTCGAGTTTTTGATAGAAGCTGATCATACTTATTTCAAGGTATGATACACAATAATAAAGCTTCTGAGGACTCGCATCCTCGGCGGAAACTTGTCTTCTCAGTTTTACTGTGCGTACTGCATCTTTTGCCATGGGTTCCACTGACTATGGAGCTACAGAATCTTTATAAGCGGGGTGACATGGCTTTTGGATCTTCACTATTGGTTCACTTGCACCTCCACGACCACAATCAGCATCGCAGGAAACGTCATGATCTCTCTGGCTTCACTAACGGACACTGCCTTCAATTTTGTGGCCGTTGTACATCCGGGGGGATTTGTTCCTTGGACTTGGCTTCTTTTGAAGAACGTCGTATCTCAGGCTCTCAAGCCTGCACTGGTCCTGAAAGCGGTTCTGAGACTGGACTTTAGATGGGACAGGAAGCTACCTGATCTCAAACGTCTCCCGTCATCAGCTTTGGAACGCAGAAGTGAACGCGTGGATGCCAAGACACCTTGGATTATTCGCGGAGGGGTAAGTTCATTTCCTTTTCCGTATCAAGCAGCAATATTCAATGTGGCAGATATTCATTTTCCTTGTTCTGGGATACTGGATCCTCACTCCTGAAGAGCTATACCTCATCGAGCCTACCGCACCTACTCCAACTTTAGCAGAATTACCGAAAGTCGGATACAATACTCGAATGTTCACCAGCTCTCTCCACTGGACAGGCCTAATATCTCAAATCACTCTCAACCAACGCCTCGGGGTGTTCTCTGGAAGCTACAGAACAGCGATTATGCTTCATGTGTTGGGAGATATCATAAGTTTGCTCTTTCATCTTCCGTCTGTGATGGGACGGGTGCAATTTCATTGGGGTATCCCGGCTCATTGGTTATTTGGAATGATTATAAAGGTGTTATTTGTATTCCAGGCCCTAATCTACCCACCACATGTAATCGCCGATGAGGAGCCAGATACTGAGTAGTATTATCTATGTTATGTAAGATCCTTCATCGATCTGAATCAATCGATTATCTCGAGGATCCTCAGGCTATTTCATTCATCCACTCCATCACTAGTATCTTCAACGTTTGAGAGACCCACCGCGGCTGTCGATGTATCTGCTTGACCAACGAAAGTTGTTTGATCTTTATGCCTCTTTCATCTACCAGAAAACGTTGAAGTACTACGCCAGGTACGCCGTCGAGACTTCGGTGGCAGGTGCAGCAGTGAGAACAACTGTTCATTGCTAATTAAACTGTCACCTACAGTTTTAGCTTACTGGATGGTCCCGGTGACTCACTCATCGATGTACTTTTCAGGCTGGTAGCCTTCTGCAAATCAAAAATCATATCTCTTCAACGATGTCGCAAGTTCAATCGAGCTGCTTTCCAATACAGTATGCAGGACCAAAGCTGAATGCAGATGAGTTATGAATGAAAGGAGCTGTGATATTCGAAATTTCCGTCTTCACGTTGTTCGAGAAGCCAACCAACGAACAGGCCGGAAAGTATCTGGGGAAGGATAGACATAACATAGGCCCAATGTGTATCCCTGCGCCAATGCAATTATTTGATTCCATGTGACCATCCGATCGAACAAAGAATCGAGGTCTTGTAGAACAGTTATCACATATTTGAGATCCCGGCTGCGCTCACTGACATAGGTGATCAACATGACTCTGGGAGCGATGATCGCACTTTTGATGATTATCGAACCATGCTTTATCTACACATGTTGGGAAGTCTACAATGAGTATTTTGCTTGGAGTAGAAACTATGCATCTACAGAGGCGCCGGAACCGTTGGGGTATCATGTATTTGAGTCTCTCACTGGCAACCGACTGAGATTGGCGCTGTCAGAATTGGGAACCAGTGGCTTGCCTATGGCCTATTGGGCTTTCCTCTCTACTGAATTTACCTTTAGTGCATATACAAGTATTTGATTGCCAGGACAAGAAATGAAGCTAGCACCCACGCCCCACGGCTTGGCAAAACTGAGGAGCCTCGCAAGGCCGTGTTTTAGGCCGGGCTCGAACGCATTTCGGCATATTCGGCACAGCGGTTTGAGCCGAACCGCTGGCATCGCTAGTGATGGGCCGAGTTAGGCTAGCTTCAGGGTCAGCAACCTTAAGTCCACACGATGCATCAAAGATTTGTAAGAGCCATGCGATAGCCGCTCGCACTGACATAAGACCTGCTGATGTTCATTCTTACCCTTCATCACGATATTTTATGTCGCAACACAAAAAACAACATACACCCTCTTCCCCTCCATTTCGGTTGAATTCAGAATTTCGGTTGAATCCAGAGGTTCGCCGAAATAAGCAAATCTCAGGAATGAAGTTGCTCTTAAGCTGTTTCTTGTTCTTTGCGGGAATCACAGCTGTAATAGGTCTAATTGCGATTGCGGGCCAAGCATCTCAGCTCGTGTCCTTCTCACATCGATACCTGTATCAAAACCAGACACTTGATGCGGTGACCAACCGCTCATTCGTCGTTCAGCCTCTGATTGACAATGATCAGCCATTTGACCTTGTAGTCACCATCTGGCGCCAGCATTCAGAGAAGGAGATATCCAGTCAACGCGCTATCTGGCAAGGTGATCGCAAGGCTGCGGGCTCTGCAACTCCGGCAAATACAACGAGCCTTGCGAATACAACGGGCACCGCTGTGGCTCCAATGGAAACGTTCTCTCTGCCAGATCTTCAAACAGCAGTCTTTTCGAACACAGTATTCAAGGGTCTTCGACTGAGAGACACACACGTATTCCAGGACGTCAAATTTTCAATCCCGACTGCACTTTTGTAAGTATATGATCTACATTGTGTGAACTCATGTGTGTTTTAGCAACGATACCTGGCTACACGAAAGTACAGTTTATGTAGACATTATGCTTATACCGACCTCACCCTCCCTCCTTGACTATGTTGATTCTGTCTCCAGCAGGGTTGTCATGAGACGGTCTAATCCGTGAACACCTCCCTCCTATCTATGCTTTTTGAACATCAACCTCTTCAGATTTCCACTGGGTTCCAATAATACCAAGTACAATGAGACAACACTAATGGAACACGTACTGGGGAGCATGACGGTGCAAATTCCTCTCGTCCAGTTGCTGGAAGTACCAAGCGCATGTGAACCATCGATTAACCAATTTGAGTCATCTGATAGTATTGATGATTCCGTTTCTTTCGACTGGTTTTATTCAATGAACAATGAGTTCCATCGAAAGAATCATCCTTTCATTATCACAATGTTTGAATCTCAGTCCAGTTGAACTATCAACTGACTCCGTCCACGACAGATCTCATATTATTGCGGTTGAAGAGACACACCTATTCAACCGAAATGCATTTGACGCTGCTAGGAGGCACCTCAGGATTAAGCAACATACTGTGAATTTTCAGATGCTCTGCCCTGATAGTTGCTGACACTTTTTTAGTGCCGTGGTTCCGCATGCAAGCGAAGTTATCGGAATAATGGCAACCTTGACCTTCTGCTAAAACTCGGCATTCCGACAGAGACGGGTAACCAAACAGGATATGCTTATGGTCCGTATTTGAGCTATTTCCCCGTCGCTGGACCGCTGGTGCGTTTGAGCATTGCTGCATCAGACAAGGATTGATTATCTTCGTTCAGGACCTGGTTCAGGTGCCAGTCTATCGAGAAAACTGCTCAGCAGTTCCAGGCTACGTCGCCTCCACCACTGTTTACCATCCCGAGGTTCCAGAGTTTATGAATCTCACCCTGAAGCTCTCGTATGCTGGTCGTTCCACCAGCCAAGTGGTTCTGAGTGAAATTTTGCAAGCCTCGGGTCTTGAATTCCTTTATCGATATACTTGGGATCCAAATGCGGGTGATTATCAGAGAAGTGTAAATACTGATGTTCTGGAGATGATAAGTGGTACGGTAATAGGTATACGATCTCCTTCAAGTCTTATAAGCTCATCATGTCTATTTCAAGGTGTGATACATGATAGTAAAGCTTCCGAGGACTCGCATCCTCGGCGAAAACTCTTCTTCTCAGCTTTGCTGTGCGTACCCATTTCCTTCATCGCAGACTCCAGCTGATTACGAGATGCATAGTATTCTTATCAGTGGGGTGACATGGCTTTTGGATCTTCACTATTGGCTCACTTGCACCTCCACGGCCAGTATTAGCATTCCAGGAAATGCAATGATCTCTCTGGCTTCACTAACGGACACTGCTTTCAGTTTTGTGGCCGTTGTACAACAGATGCGTTCTCGTGGATTTATTCCTTGGACTTGGCTTATTTTGAAAAACGTCTTGTCTCAGGTCATCAAACCTGTATTAGTGTTGAAAGTGGTTTTGAGACTGGATTTCGGATGGGGCAAGATGGTGCCTGATCTCAAACGTCTCTCATCATCATCTTTGGAACGTAGAAGTGAACGTGTAGAAGCCAAGACACCTTGGATCGTCCGCGGAGGGGTAACTCCATTCTTTTGACATATCGACTCAGGCATTTAATTATGATTTCCTTGTTTATGGATACTGGCTCCTCACTCCTGAAGAGTTATATCTCATCGATCCTACCGCACCTAGTCCAACTCCGGCAGAAATGCCGAGACTCGGATACAATCCTCGAATGTTCACCAACTCTCTCTACTGGACAGGCCTAATATCTCAAATCACTCTCAACCAACGCCTTAAGGTGTTCTCAGGGAGCTACAGAACGACGATTATGCTTCATGTGTTGGGAGATTTCATACGTTTGCTCTTTCATATTCCATCCGTGATGGGACGAGTGCAGTTTCATTGGGGTATCCCGGCTCAGTGGATGTTTGGAATGACTATAAAGGTGTTATTTGCATTCCAGGCGCTAATCTATCCACCACATGTCATCACCGATGAGGAGCCAAATTTTGAATAGTGTTGTTTATGTTTAAGATCCCTCATCAATATGTCATCGATCCTTCATCAATCGACTATCTCGAGGACCCTCACTAGTACCGTTGACGTTTGAGTGACCCGCTGTAGACGTATGTGTTTAACCAACCAATCTTCATCCACGTTGAAGTGGCTCTCTAGGTATATGAGGGTCGAGACTTCGATGGCAGGCGCAAAAGTGGGAACAACAACCATTCATTGCTAATTAATCTGTCACCTACTTACAGTTTAAGCTTACCGGACGGTCCCGGTGACTCGCTAGGAAGTAATGTCTGCGATTAGAAGAGACCTACTTCATTGTCTCTTCGTCAGTATCACAGGCAGTTCTCCCTTCATGAGTACCGTGTCATCTTTTAACTCATTGATGTACTTCTCAGGCTCGTAGCCCTCTGCAAATCGAAAATCATATCTCTTCAGCAAAGTCGCGACCAGGAGACGTATTTCGCGATATGCGAGCTGTTTTCCAATACAGTTTGCAGGGCCAAAGCTGAAAGGAATGAATGCAGATGAGTTATGAACGAAAGGAACTGTGATATCTGAAATTTCCGTCTTCGACTCGGAAGTCAACCAACGATCAGGCCAGAAAGTATCCGGGGAGGGATAGAAATAACGTGTATCCCGAAAAAGGGCATAAGTCGGAATGCAAACACCCGTGTTTGGAGGTATGACCCTGCACTGTTGAGATCGGTGGAAACAATCATAAGAACGGTTCTACCTTCCAGAAATGATAGCTTCTACTTTTGACCACCGTTGAAGCATTGAAGGGAGTGGTGGCATGAGACGGAGGGTTTCATTTCTGAAGATAATGTATCAGTCAAAGCATCGACAATCCACGGTACGTACATGCATGCATTCAGATAAGGCAAATCCGCCAATTTAGCCGTGTCAGTGATATCCTCATCCTGATCAAAAGTGTTATCTATCTCCTTCCGCAGACGTTCGAATGCCTTAGGATAGCGTAGGATATGATAGAAAACGCCCGTGATCGTTGACGATGTTGAATCCGTCGCAGCCACTATCGCAGCCTCACTGTCAAGACTGAGTTGCTTTAGAGAGGGACCTTTGCCAACCGATCTATCTTCTTCCGACTAGAGTTTTGAGGTGAGTATCCCAAAAAGTAAGAAAAAGAAGTCGCTCACAAAATGATAGAATAAATCGTGAATTGTGGAGCCGTTACGGAGCCGTATACTAACCCTCTCGTCACAAAATCGGCGGAAACGCATGACTTCCCCTCCAAGCAGTAAAATCATGAGCAATTTGCCTATCCAGGGAATGTGCATTAATGCAGAAGCAGTTCTTGAGAGAATGAGCAGATATAAACCTTGGATGAGACAGAGACCTACCGCAAACTGTCAAGCAAGATACCCCATAATCCATCTTGATCACCACCAGCTTTCATCATTTCAAACCCTCCCCCAAAGCTAGAGGATTCGAATGAGAGGTTGAGCTTTTATATGAGGCACACATACGCAAGATCACCCATCAGGTCAACCCTAAAATTCAGAAGTCGATATTCGAGAGTGCCGAAGAATATTGCTTACTTGTAGTAACTGACCCACTTGCCAAAATCTACAACACCGTCCTGCTGCCCAAGCTTATCTACCAGCTCTGCACGCCGTTTGAAAATGATTTCATCGTAGCCTTTGATAGCTGTAGGAGTGAATGCACGATGCCACGCTTTGCGGAATTCAGCGTGTTTGACAGGGTCTGTTTCAGTCGTCATGTTGGTATCGCTATTGTCGGGTATGAACATTTGATGCGCTGACAATATAAACCGGCTTGAGAAAGTTACGGAGTGCTTACGTTCACCACGAGGCATTCCTTTGAGGCCAAGGACTGGCTGGATGGCGTCGACATCTACTATCAAGACGAAGTTGGGACCTACGAGATTACCATGTGCTTAAGTGATCAAGAGCTTGAAGTTATATCCCACCTATTCTTACAAAAGGGCCGTATTTTTCGTGAATATCCTTGAGGTATATGTGTCTCCGACGAGTCCGAGCAACCATAACCATTTTGAGGCTCGTTATCTTGTTGATAGTTGGGCCTGGAAACTTGGCAAGCGGATGAAAAGGAGAGAGTCGGTATAATGTAACAGAGGAAAGTAATACGAAAATGAAGGTTGAGTAGATGTAAGCGATAGCCAGAGGAATAGAAGCGTATAAGGAAAGGTGAATAATTGTCAGAACGACAAGTGTTCCGACCAGAAGAAGCGCATGAGCACTTGGTTTACGAGGTTCAATTCGATTATAGATGATATGTGTAAGCTTAGAAGACGTTAATCAACACATGTAAAAAGACAATGAATGGACCAACAATAGCTGAGCAAGACACGGCTAACCAGCCCATGCGCCGTACGGGGAGTCGAAGTATACTAGTAGACTTGTAGCGCTAGCTTGTCACTTCTATATAAATACCAAATAGTACGACACGAACCTAGATCCTTCGAAGCCAAAGTGGCAACTGGGGTTCTGCACCCTGGACTAAAAAAATCACGCATTCGATGCGTGATTTTTTTAGTCTAAGTTAGCTTAAAGGCGCATGATCAGCTGATGGACATTACTGGGCTGCATAGGCGTTCGGAATCGCTGCTAACAGACTATTACACCATTATTTGGAGGAGACGCAGCGTGAATGAATATCATAATCAGCAAACAGAGAACGACGGAAAGAAAGCATGGATGGTGACGCGTCGGCCGTAAAAATCGCGATTGGACCTTCCTTGACGAAGCCGAATGTGCCACAATTCGGAAGCGAAGAACGTGCCGGTTCATTAGAATGCGAGGGAGGAGGTTGTGCATTTTTGGGACCTTGAGCCATACATGAACATCAGTCCTGTTGTTTGTGGTAGAGGGACAAAGACGCACACTGTACAGGACACATAGTAGCACATAGTGCTTCGCTGGCAATAGGAATCGTGGGAAACCACACGTGTCGATTCGGATCTATCCATCTCTAAATTGGGAAGTGTACGCCGTCTTCAGCGAATCGTTGCTTCGGACAGAAGCTCCCTCTAAAGTCATAGTTTTTCCTCTCTGATCGTCTGATTACCGGCGAGTTTTCGTCCCTGTCATAAGATTCTCCGGAGTTTGTGATTTACGGCCGTTCGCTGGTGTAGACCCTGTCTCAGCTTGCGATTTCCCGGCCCTTTCCGTCTCTTTCGGGACGTCAGAATTGTTTTCCTACTCTGCGCTTGAGTATTCCTGCGACCCGCAACTCGATGGTAAGAGTAAGTTTGTATGTCTTGTCTTCGTATATCAACGATTCTTAGTCTTCATTTGCTCTTACACATTATATGTTTATGGTTCAGGTTTCTTGGTGGGAAATGTTCGGCTTCGAGATGATCAATGATCGATTCGCGACCCGAGCTGTATCAGGCTGTACCTATCGATTATCTGAATTAAACTACCACAGAGCTCACGACTGAAGTGATATAATGCAGTAGGTAACAAACTTCTCCTGCTACCGTAAGAAGTTATTGGAGTACTTATTCTATGTGCTCGAACGACCAGAGTCTGCGCAATTGGAAGAACGCAGACAAACAACACAAGCTGATATGCAATCATCTTTTGTGACTTCATCGTTCAGTGTGTCACGCAGCGGTAAGGTTCAATTTGCGGTGAGTGTATACTGTATCTGCCTTGCCAATGAATGGTCCATTGTACTTGTTTTTGGACTCGATTTGATCACTCCAGTGAGGAGGAGGAGAATCTAGCGAATTTGCAAGTCTTGCCTCCTAGAAGTCGACGCAATCACAAATGACATCTCAACGTTCTGAACAGTTAAGTGAGGTTCAGCTCTAAAAGTTGGTGAGGCACTGCCTTCAATCTGGTCCGCGGATCAAACCATTGAATGAGCTAAAAGATGGTCAGCAACAAAAAACACCGAAGCTCAAACATGAGACTGTACGATCTGAGCTATACAGACTGGCGAAGTTGATACTGATTTGTGTCATATGGATCCCAAGAGTCACTGAGAACTTTTCATTCGGTGGAGGGAAGATGAGATAGACATGAAGACAAAACAACTTGAGAGAGACTGATGGGGTGGATACTTGCAGAGTCGAATCACTCGAAACGTGGATGGACGGACTCCCCAATATAGGCGAGTGATTTAGATCGATAAGAGATTGTCAAAGGATCTTGTTTAACACGGATAATACTAGTCAGTATCTGGCTCGTCATCGGCGATCACATGTGGTGGATAGACTAGCGCCTGGAAAGCGAACGCCACCTTTATAATAATTCCAAATACCCAATGGGCCGGGATACCCCAATGAAACTGCACTCGTCCCATCACGGATGGAATATGAAAGAGCAAACTTATGATGTCTCCCAACACATGAAGCATAATCGCTGTTCTGTAGCTTCCAGAGAACACCCCGAGGCGTTGGTTGAGAGTGATTTGAGATATTAGGCCTGTCCAGCAGAGAGAGCTGGTGAACATTCGAGTATTGTATCCGAGTCTCGGCAACTCTGCCAGAGTTGGAGTAGGTGCGGTAGGCTCAATGAAGTAAAGCTCTTCAGGAGCGAGGAGCCAGTACCCCAGAACAAGGAAAATGAATATCTGTCAACCATTGCTGCTTGGTCGATGCGGAAAAGGAAATGAACTTACCCCTCCGCGGATAATCCAAGGTGTTTCAGCTTCCACACGTTCACTTCTACGTTCCAAAGATGATGATGGGAGACGTTTGAGATCAGGCACCATCTTGTCCCATCCGAAATCCAGTCTCAAGACCACTTTCAGCACTAATACAGGCTTAATGACCTGAGACAAGACATTTTCCAAAATCAGCCAAGTCCAAGGAATAAATCCGCGAGGACGCGTTTGTTGTGCAACGGCCACAAAACTGGAGGCAGTGTCTGTTAGCGAAGCCAGAGAGATCATAGCGTTTCCTGGGATGCTGATGCTGGTCGTAGAGGTGCAAGTGAACCAATAGTGAAGATCCAAAAGCCATGTCACCCCACTTATAAGGATACTATGCATTTCCATAATCAGCCGGAGTTCGCGACGAAGGAAACAGGTACGCACAGCAAAGTTGAGAAGAAGAGTTTTCGCCGAGGATGCGAGTCCTCGGAAGGTTTACTATCGTGTATCACACCTTGAAACAGACATGATCAGCTTTTAAAGCTTGAAAGAGAACGTGTATCGTACTACTTATCATCTCCAGAACATCAGTATTTACACTTCTCTGATAATCACCCGCATTTGGATCCCAAGTATATCGATAAAACAGTTCAAGACCCGAGTCTTGCAACGTTTCACTCAGACCCACTTGACTGGCGGAACGACCAGCATACGAGAGCTTCAGGGTGACATTCATAAACTCTGGAACCTCGGACTGAGAAACGGTGGTGTTGGAGGTGACATAGCCTGGAACTGCTGAGCAGTTCTCTGGATTGGCTGGCACCTTAACCAAGTCCTGTACGAAGATAATCAGTCAGAGTCTGATGCAGCAATGCAGTCGCAAACGAACCAGCGGTCCAGCGACGGGAACATAGCTCAAGTACGGACCGTAAGCATATTCTGTTCGGTTACCTGTCTCTGTCGGAATGCCGAGTTTTAGTAGAAGGCCAAGGTTGCCATTATTCCGATAACTTTCGCATGCGGAACCAAGGCACTAGAGAAGTGTCAGCAACTATCAGGGCAGATATCTGAAAATTCACAGTACGTTGCTTAGTTCTGGAGTCCTTCAGAGCAGCGTCAAATGCCTTTCGGTTGAATAGGTGGGTCTCTTTAACCGCAATAATATGGGATCTGTCGTGGACAGAGTCAGTTTATAGTTCGACTGGACTGAGATTCAAACCTTGTGATAATGAAAGGATGATTTTTCCGAGCGAATTCATTTCTCGTTGAATAATACCAGTCATTCCTGTTGTCAAAAATGGAATCATCGATACTATCAGATGACTCAAATTGGTCAATCGATGGTTCACATCCGCTCGGGATTTCCAGCAACTGGACAAGAGGAATTCTCACTGCCATACTCCGCAGTGCATGCTCCGTGGATGTTGTCGGGTTGTACTTGGTGTTATTGGAGTCAAGTGGGAATCTGAAGAGGTTGATGTTACAAGATAGCACAGATAAAACTGAATGTTCGCACGGATTAGACCGTACTCCCCAAGAAACCGCGGTACTGAAGACGGAATCAACATAGTCAAGGAGGGAGGGTGAGGTCGGTATAAGCATAATGTCTGCATAAACTGTACTTTCGTGTAGCCATGTGTCGTTGCTAAAACACACATGAGTTCACACAATGTAGATCATATGTACTTACAAAAGTTCAGTTGGGATTGAAAAATTGACGTCCTGGAAGACGTGTGTGTCTCTCAGTTGAAGACCCTTGAATACTGTGTTAGAAAATACTGCCTTTTGGAATTCGAATGTTTCCATTGGAGCCACCGCAGTGCTCGTTGTATTCGCAAGTCTCGTTGTATTTGCAGAGGCCGCAGCCTTGCGATTAGATTGCCGGATATCGTCTTGATCGAACATCTCCTTTTGTGAAAGCTCGCGCCAGATGGTGACTACTAGGTCGAATGTCTGATCATTGTCGATCAGAGGCTGAACGACGAATGAGCGGTTGGTCACCGCATCAAGTGTCTGGTTTTGATACAGGTATCGATGTGAGAAGGACGCGAGCTGAGATGCTTGGTCCGCAATCGCAATTAGACCTACTACTGCCGCGATTCCTGCAAAGAACAGAAAGCAGCTTAAGAGAAACTTTACTCCTGAGATTCGTTCACTTCGGCGAACCTCTGGATTCAACCGAAATGGGGAAGAGGGTATGTGTTGTTTTTTGTGTTGGGACATGAAATATCGTGGTGAAGGGTAAGAATGAAGAAACACCCGTTCATCACCAGGTCTTATGCCAGTGCTAGCGGCTATCACCTGACTCGTACACATCTTTGATTTATACATGTATCTTTGATAGGGAAGGTTGCTGATGCGGTTAGTGGGCGCAGGCGGATTCAAATATAGCAACATAGCAACATAGTCGTAACTTGAAAGCTTGCCGAAGTCGGCTGTCACGTAGCGGGAAATCAAATTGCTAAACGTAACTGTAGTAACCACAAATCAGCGGAAGCTCCAGGGAAGTACAATAGTCCATGAGTAGGATGCTGGTTCTGTTCATGGCCAAGTGGTGAATGAAATTATTCCCACATTTAATAGTCCAACTCAATTCTCAGCTTGTTTCCAGATTATTTCGTAAGAAACAGCCGTGTTATTTTAACTTATTTATAGCGTTATAGCAACACTAACCCGTTTTGGATAACATGACGACGGTGATGACACACACAGCAATTAATTCCAATACATTAATTCCTTCATAGAACATATTCTCTCTATGTATAAGTGGAATCAAGCCAATCCAGCATGATTTACCAATTAGGCAGGGTGCACATGGTCACTGTCACATACCATATATAGTCTGTTACACGCTGGAGTAGGGAATCAGGGACAGGAAGATCGAGAGGAAGAAGAGACAGATTGAGACACTTGTATAGAATGGCCGCTGATGTAGTCACATGACAGCAGTAGTCGACACCAGAACACGACTTCACTCAGCCAACCACTGTTCCACATGGTGACGAGAGCAAGAATTCAACTCAAAGCTTGTCAAGTATAGAATCTCAGAACATCAGAACCTCATAGAATCTCATCCGATATCAAACTGGCCAAAACAAACTTTTGGAAAACCATACAACGAGGACCAGACAGCCAGTGGATATCTAGCGTCCTACCTAGCAATTCTACCTATTCATCTGAATCTCCTTCACCAAGCACTGAAAGCTCTCTTAGCTTAGACAACGAACCAACCCCACAGCTAACACCCAACACCTCACCAGCACCTCCAAATCCATTACCTCCAATCCAAATAACCATCACACCTACGGCGAAATTATCAGATATATCAAAATTCCATGGCGAGAAAGCAGATGAAATACCAGAGAATTTTTGGCAAGACTTTGAAATAGTGACAGAAGCAAAACTGGACCAATACAAGATCAAGTGGTTTGGGAATGTCCTAGATGCATCAGGACCAGCAGATGAATGGTGGTGGGACATCATGGACAGGAATGCAGTACCGTCCACATGGAACGAAGTAGACACAGCATTCCATGACAAGTGGCCGAGACAGAGGAGGGTAAAAAAGAGCAAGAATGATTACCTTCGCAAGATGGAGAAGGACACACTAGTGGTGAGTAAATTGATGGAGAAGGAACAAGTAGCGGGAGTAGAGGTGTGGACACACGTCGCATGGGCAGACCAACAACTGAAAAGAGCAACTAGCGCTAACATAGCAGCTAGCGATGATCACATCTACACGATACGTGGACTACTTCCAGAAGTGATACGAGAGAAAATAGCATCAGAACCAGGAGATTGGAGGATATTCACAAGCGAGGTGAAAGCAGTGAGTCAGGTCCACACATCACCAAAAGTGTTGGTCCCTAATCCTCCATGGACAGGCCCAATATGCCTAGATGAAGTAAGTATTCCCAGATTGGGCAAGAGGCTATAAGCGGATCTGGACTCTGGCTCCTAGATGGCCATATCATTTTGGTATTGCCAGATGGGCCAGATCAGGCTCATCTTGCCAGATTGAACCTGATCTGGCCCATATGGGAAGAACAAACATGATCTGGGACATCTGGGAGAAATGGGCACGAGCTGCCCAGGAGTCACGTGACCTAGTACATCTGGCCAGTTTAGACCAACCCTGGCGCTGTTGCCCATTTCAAGCATAATATGTGTCAATCAGGATACAGTCAACTCTGTAATAACCCATACCCCTCGGTGGAGGGTCCCAGCTATGGGTTATGGCAGAGTATGGATTAGAACAAAGGTATTATAGGGTGATATAGCAAGTTGGGAGATGGAGGAAGCTATTGGTTATGACAGAGTATGGGTTTACACAGCTATGGGTTATTACAGAGTTGACTGTAGTACAATATCATCTCACATGTAGAGGACAAACTGTATTATCATCTAAGTACACAACAATCCCTTATTACCCTTCTCAGACAAACCATCAAGGAAGTCTACCGCATCCGCTTTGAACAGGTTATAGGTCAGCTGAAAACGATAATTGGAACAACGATCTCTTGCTGGTTTAGAATCTCCACTGATTCAATCGAAAATATGAAAGGTGTGGATTAAGGAGAGAACAAGCAACTTACGGTATAGATTGTTTTGCTAACCCCCATCACAATGTAGGTCTTGTCGTCTTTGTCAATCATTCCAACAGGTCCATATCCTCAGTATGCCGAGCAAGACCCTCTCGCACGAGACGCATGTAAGAATCGCACTAAGGGAGAGTAAAAGAAGAGCCCAGGAAGACACAAACCAATGTGGTCATAAGCTGTACAGCAACGGGTAACAACAAACACCTCAAAAATAGCTTCCATCCCAGTATTGAACGGTTCCAAATCTGTTTCATCCGAAAGCTTGAGGTCTTGAACGACAACTCCAATCTCTGGTGCAATCACTTTCCGCACTACCGAACGGGATGTCAGTATCACAGACGAGAATAACATAAGTGAATGAACCAAGGATCTGGTATATTACTTTTTGACTGAGCCATGCTTCGCTGCAGACGAAGAGCTCGACTTGATGCAAGAATTTGAGTGAAAACTGCCGCTAAGTAATTTGCAAAAGGTGCATAGGTCTTCCCAAGAGCTTTAGGCAGCTGAGAAGGGTTTCCATAGCTGTATGTCAATCGTCAGTGAGAACGAAAAGATAAGACGAATTACTGGAGGAATAGTCTATTCAACATGGCGTATGCCCATTTCTTGGCTTGCCACCATGCAGATTTCTCTCGCTGGTCTTCGTCGGCGGGTACAAGCTCCAGTGGAAGTTGGAGATTGATCACTGCAAAGAAAAGCAAGGAACAAGGCTCTCTTGAGAGTGTGTTCAGAGAGATCGAGTGTCATACTTGTCTTGTACGTTGAGTTTTCTTGTTCGGCAGAGGGAGGAGTTTTAATCAGGTTTGATGCAATGATTACGAGCAGGGGAAATAGTTCGTTAATGATAGAGAACATAACGTCGCTTTAGGCAGCTGAGAAGGGTTTGCTAAGGGGAGACGCACCTCAACAGCACCTCTTTCTGTGCTTTTCTGGATTTATGAGCCTTCTGACCCTTCAACCGACTAATCTTGACCTCTTCTCGACATGTTCTTTTGTATTGCTCACGTGAAGATTCAGATTTGTGGACAGCTTGTCGGATGTGATCGAAGCGGAGGGATCAGTTTTTCTTGCACGGAGTCGTGTCTTCGTTGTCATTGTCGTCAATCTGTCATTTGGCCATGGTAGTAGAGGAATGGACAGAGAGACGCAGCCGAGATGGAAGCGGAAGTGGGGATCAACAAAGTCATGTGTGTGATGCGACACGTATTCACATGAAACCTAAGGCCGAAATCCTCCCATCAATCAACACATGTTCCGAAAAGATGACAGTAAGCTTCACCTGCATTCATACACCTTTTGCAGGAAAGATCACCCACACCTATCCGTCTTGGATGAAAAAGTCGCAAGGGTAGCCATCCCCGGAACCCTGAGACTGGTTTGGAAGAGGCATCTTCGTTGTTGTTGTCAATCCAAAGTCATTTGGCCATGGTAGTAGCAAGGAGGAATGGACAGAGATGTGGCCAAGATGGAAGTAGGAAGCAGGGATCAACAAAGTCACGTGTATGACATGATGCATGTTGACATGAAAACACGTGCTTACCGAAATCGCTGGCTCACAACCCGCTTGCTCACTTGCCAAAATGCGAAGAGCAAATTCTTAAAGTCCCACATCAAAAAGTCACATTCTGTTTTCAGATCTCTCTCCGTGTTCTGCATTGACTCATCATCATCTTAATGGGAAGTATATGATGCTCCATGGTTCATGTCTGCCATGTGCGCTGGATGTGGTTCATGCCCTAGCAGTTTTTAGACGAAGCTTTTGGAGAATGCTCCTTACCATCACTGAAGTGAAGGAGTAATCAATCAGGTGGCTAATATGCAGTATGATTGATATATCAGAATACCATAATAGAATTAACGACTTGCTCTACTTTTTTCACAACATCCATCTTGTCGACGACCTCACCAAAGACAATGTGATGATTGTCAAGCCGAAGAGAACATCAGCACGGTCATACGGAAGTTGAGCAAGCTCTACCCAGCACTGATTGATATCTATCCCCATAGCATTGCATATCGAACAATCCATGCGTCGATCCAGCTTATGATCCTCACTATTTTGAGAACGACACTGATCTGCAAACTATGATTGAGCTAATCAGATTTGCAATGAAAGTTGTGCAGACTTCACCATTTACTGACACACTAGGTGCACCTTTCCACCTATACACACAGTCTCACACTAGATTAGAAGCGACCAATAGTCCCTTGCTGGGTTCCAATGTACCGACAGATAGCAATTGAGTCATAATGATCTTGGCTTTCAACTGCGTGTTTATGAAGATTTTTAGAATCTGTGAAAGACAACATAACATGTTAACCAGCTATTGTACGCAGACTCACCTATGCTTCCAACATATTGCTTATTGACTTAGACACAACCGGCCCTCTTTCAATGCTTCCTCGCCAGAAGGGGGAGTTGTTGATCCGCACTTGAAGATATGCTGATTGATCCAAGCTTAGGTCTACATTGATCACTGAAGGTTTACGATACAACCAATATTCGAGTTGTTGATATGTCAATTGTACCTTTGCATTTTGCTGGCCACGCACAATGTAAGTTTTTGACTATGCATCTTGTGGCAACTGATACAATGCTATAGCCATGGCCTATTCTATCAGTGAAAAAGGTAAGCAAACGTTCAACAACTAGAATCAATTGTTTTACTATCTCACTAACTGCAGATATCATCAAGGGCATTATTTGAATCAAGTAGATGAAAGAGGACTCGGAAGGACTTGAATGCGTTTTTGAGCCGAGTGTGGTTGAATGGTGGGATATGGGAGTAAATGGAATTCAAAATGATGAGAACAAGTTACGACTTGAATATTTATTGAATTCCCCTTCAGCTTGAGCTGGATAACTGTCGGATAACCGTGATGTTCAAAGTTGAGCCAGACTCATTGTAAAAAACTCCTTGAAGTTGATATCGAGCTGGCACTCCTGACCAACAACTTTCCGAGCCTGAAACCATTCCTTGGAAAAGTGATGTTTGTCGGTGCTTTTAGATTCCCAAGCTCTGGCCATGATGGTAGGACACTCGTGCTAAGTTCCCAATAGCATTGTACTTTATTTAGAAAAACACATATTTGTAAAACTTGCCATCTCGAAGCTCTCTTTCAGAAATTGGCTTGATCTTTTCCAAAACAATTAGAATGGTTAGTCAGGTGATTGTGCTTGTTGACTTGTCACAATCATTCCTAAGTTTTCGTTTAGAATCACTATGCCATTGCAGTACGTGGACGAGTGCAACCCACCAGAGTTCTTTCATGGACTCTCCAGCATGGGGGGCGACACTTGCCTGGATGGCTTGATGACAACCTCTGCATTGGCAATGCCCACAGTGTGTACCAATGGGATGCTGGTATGCATAGTGCTAGCGCAAGCCCCAACTGTTCCTTATTGGGACCTTGTGTTGGGTATCTTATCCTATCCTCAGTCTCTGACAGACTCCAAGTCGGGAAAGACTCATACTTTTGATTTGTACTATATAGTAGGGTTTGAAACAATTTATTGGTAGAGACATATGACCTAGAGAAGGGTATCAAATGCCAGATTGGGCCTGATATGGCTCCTATCTGGCCAGATAGTGTCCAGATCAGGCATATAGACTGCTAGGTTGACCCAGATCAGGCTCTTATCTGGCCAGATAGGGTCCATATCAGGCATATAGATTGCCAGGTTGGGCCAGATCAAGCAGTGTGCTTGCAATCAGGTTGTATTGCCTAGCAATCTTGTACAATACCTTGTACCTACATTGGCATCCCACCACTAGGTCTGGCCCACTCTAGCCATACTTACCCTGATGATACCCCAGACTGCCAAGCCAGGGACCAGCACTTTTGGTGATGCATTGAGGAAGGAGTGAAAAAGGCGAACGTACTTCGGGAGATGGCAGAGAAACTGGATAGAATGGAGAAAGAAAAGGAAAAGGAACAGAAAAAGAGTGAAACCCCACAATCATACGTGTTGCGAACACAATTCGAAAACTTCAGCATCCCCACAGACAACCCACAGACACCATCCAGACAAGCATACAGAAGTTGAGGACTACCTATGCCGCCAAGCAGACTGTAACCCCAAACAGATTGTATCCTCCGAACCAGCAGCTGACAAGTGAGCAAATTGAAACCATGTTGGTAAGTTGCCACACCACCCGAACACAGCAGAAGGACATGCACTGTACAGAGCACAAGTTGTGGTGTGGAACGAGACACACAGCTTTACCAGAGTTGCTTTCGATAGCCTGTTTCCACTAACACCAGAAACAGCACCGGTTAACAGTGGAGAGTGCTGGATGTGTGGGGACCCAAATCACAAACAGGACCAGTGCACTTCCATTCGACTGATCAACACCAAGGAACAAGCCTGGAGACGACTTACCAGCAAGTATCTCAACCCCCACTTTGCCAATGCAGTCAATTTTGTCACATACTCACAACCACAGTACTATGAACCCTACCAGTACTACAACAACACCACTGCAGGAGTATACGAGCAGGGAAAAGGACGAGGGCCATCCATGTAGATGGAAATAGGATGGCCCAAATCAGATGCACTGCCAAGATTAGCAAAGTCCCCAGGTGCAGAGAGGCACCACTTGGGGAAGAACTTACCCCACCCACAAGAAAGTTTGATACAACTGTAGTACCTACTGGTGAATCCAACACCTTTAGCTCATACATTGTTGAAGTGGGAAGTACGGAGCATGGAGTTCCGTTTAAACACTGAATATACTTGAGGGGAGAAGGAAATGAAGCAATTAGTATCCAAGCAATGTGGGATGATGGATGCACAGTAGCAGCATTATCAACAAAGAAGTATGAAGAAGTGAAGGAATCAATGCCGAAGGATGGGAGACATCACGATGTCTATTATGAATGGCGAATGGGAACATAGTACTGTCCGCAGCGCATTGGAAAGGAGACATGACCATTGGGGGAATAACAAGACAAGTAAACCTGGAAGTCTTCGATAGTGGGGGCAGATGGGAGTTCTTGCTGGGAAAGCCAGTAATGCAAACATTCGGGCTCATCCATGACTATTCCAATGACACAGTCAAAGTACCAGCAACAATAGGCGAACAAAAGACACTTTATAACGAAATCCCAGGCAGCACCCAAACAATGGGAAAAGAGAACGACACACCATGGACACAAACCAACAAAGCGGCAATGGACATGGGAAATACCACAGCAGAAAACCAGAGCAATGTGGAAGATGATATGATAGAGATCCCCTTGGGAGACGAAGTCAACCAAGGAATATACACCAGAAACACTGATCCCTTCAAAGAAGAACGTGTTGACACTATTCTAGCTGAAATCAATATTGGACCGGACCTAACAGAAGAGCAGCAAAAAATACACAATACAGAAGTATGCCGACTGCTTTGCATTATCAGTAAGTGAAGTCTTTCCTGTGGAAGGAGCAATACACAAAGTCGAAATACCGAAGGGAGCAGTGTTTCCAAGAGTCACACATCAGAAACCACTTACCCCCCCACAACGGGAATACCTAAACAGGAAGGTTCAGGAAATGCTTGATGCAGGTATCATCAAACACATACAACTGGACCAGGTCAAGAATGTGGTGCCAATGGTCCTATCCCAAAAAGCACATGAAGGAGAAAGATTAGGAGTTGAGGAACTGAAAAGAAGACTCAATGAGCAGTGTGTACAGGCGGGACTAGAGACATTCTTCAATGTTCCACCAAGACAAGAAGACAAGAAGCTTAGTAAAGAGCTGAAACTGCAAAAATGGCGAGTTTGCCTAAATTTTTCTGCACTAAACAAAGTCACCCAGGTAGCGGCCATGCCGCAAGGAGATATATGACTAAAACAACAAAGACTAAGCAGACATCGTTGGGTCAATACATTTGACTTCACATCAGGATTTTATGCAGTAACGGTTGCGGAAGAATCTAGACCATATATTTGCTTCTACATGGAAGGATGGGGGTACTTTTGGTACAAGAGAATGCCCTTTGGACTAACAGGAGCACCATCAACATTCACAGATCTGACAGGAACCCACTTACATGACATTGTAGCTGAAGGAGACCTAGAACTATTTGTAGACGATGGAGGACAAGCAGGGGACACATTTGAGGAAATGATGAAGAAAACAATCAGGCTATTGGAATGGTGAAAAGGAACCTCACGGTGTGAGGCAGGCAGACTGCGCTGGAAATGGAAGTGCTGGAAATGGGCTGATGCTGACACCAACTCACGCTAACACACACACACACATACAATGCAAGCACTAAATCCAACACCCAAACACCTCTTTTAAGGTATTCCTTTTGAGTTTGGAGAACTAGAGAAATGAACTACTAAAACTTGAAACTTCTATAAAAGTCTTGAAGTCCCATGGGGCGTTAACTACTGACTAAGCGAAGTTCTCCTGACTACAGAAGACTCTCCCAATCACAAGCTATCTACGGGTGACTTGAAACAAGCCAAAACGAGCAGTTTAGACTCAAAGCGGGGCTACTTGATTAAGCAGCAAGGGGCAGGTTCCCTATAAGGTACTACTGAGTGAGAAAGGAGAAGTTTCCCTTGAGGTACTGATCTCACAGACGAGAGAGGACTTGGTTTAGACTGTTCCGCTGTAGGTACTAAGTCTAGGGACCTGTTACTAAGAACTCCGCTGGCGACTTTTTATTTAACTGTGTTCCCTTAAGGTACTTAGAGTTTTTATAGTCTGAAGTGCAATGTATTCTCTACTGGGTCTCTATGTTCTACTGTATCCTAGCTAACTACTGCCTTTTTATA
>QLOY01015956.1:0-11126 GCA_003313965.1 Megacollybia marginata
GTGGCATTGTTATACATTGAATTAAGACTAATCTGACTACTGGAAGCAACTCAGATGATTTTTTTGACTACTTGCCTTATTGGGACATGACCACAACAAATAGTCTGCTATAGCTCCAGCCACTCCCAAAGAGCATCTCCTTAAGCATTCAGCATGCAAATGAATTATTTGACCTGCTAAACGCATCAAAAATCCTGGGGTCACCTAAAATTTTTGGCAGCCTGGCACTGACCCTCCCTCCCTAACCACAGTACGGGATTGCCGGTCTGGTACCCCCTTGGCTTAATTGGGTCAATTTCCATCAGCGGTGGGCTTGTAAAGGCAGGCAAATGGATGTCCATTGTCTACTACCACTCAGTACTCAGTACTGGCTCGATAATAAGCACTCATACCCAAAAAGGAAATAATTTACATCAGACACTGATGGAGCAATGGCATCCAATAGACATTACATGACCATTGTATTCTATTAGAAGTGAGTTAGAATCCACTGGAAACCAGTGGTTGTTTATTAACATTTATTTTCCAATGGATTCCATTGTGTTTTATGTTGGATCAGACTGGAAAGCTTGTTGCTTCTACCCATGGGCTGTGTGCAGCTTTGTTTGTTGAATTCCATTGGAAACTAGTGGTTAATGAAGTGCCAATGGACTCTACTGTGTTCTACTGTGTTACAGGGTTAGGGTTGGCAAAGTCCGGTTCAGTCTGGTTCTCTGCTTTTTTTCTGCCAAATTGCTGAACCTAGAGCCAGACCATTGGTTCAGTCCAGTTCCGGTTCGAACTTGGTTTGAACCTGTAATTTGAAGGTCACTTGAAGTTCCATTTCTGACCACTTTTTGGGCATGCTCTGCATCACCTAGACTTGTACTCACTGTTCTTTGTCTACTCACTGTTCTTTGTCTACTCACTGTTCTTTGTCTTTCTTAGTATAGATCCATGATAATAACAGCAGATTATTGATTGTTCAGAGTTAATCAGCTATATCTGGCAGTATCCAGAAAGGGTAATATGCTCCGCTGAGCCTCCGCAGGCATTAGATAGCCCACCTGTCATCAAATTCAAGTTGTCTGATGATAGTAAAGAGTTCAACTCACTGCAGGATTCCTGTTTCTCTTACAAATAATACTCTGTGAGGGTTAAAGTTTGGTTGAAGTCCAGTTCAGGTTCAAACCTCCTCTACCTTGCTTGAACCTTGAACTGGACTTTAGGTTCGGTTCGGCTTCATGAGCAAACCTTGAACTGGACTTAGGTCTGGTTCTCAAAAGTTCAGGTTCAAACTTTGGTTCAGAACCAAACAGTGCCATCACTATACAGGGTGTTTCATCAGGCTGAAAATCTTGTTGTTCACTGGCAGCCATGAATACCTAATCCATTGACAACTACTGGTTTACATTGGGCACTAGCAATCTACTGGATCATCTGCCATGCATAATAGCCTCCAATGGAACCAAGGGGGCACTGGAAATAGAATTGAGTACTGGATGTTGACTAAGTTTTTAAGGGCCTTCTGGCTGGACCTACCTACCTCAAGGTCTTGTGTATTGCATTTTTAGGCAAGAACACCTCCATATCTGGCTTTCCAGAGTAGGAAGTGGTTATCTGTCTCTGAAATGAAGTAATCTGTGTTTTTTACTTACTATCATTTTACCTACATGTGCAAGCACACATCAAATAGCAGATACTGTACTATTACGATCAAGTGTTCATCACATGTGACCAAAGGTTTTTCCAATAAAGCCCAAAAAATCAGAAAAATTGAGAAAAAATCAAATCCAGGGTCAAAAAAAAAAACAGCTGTTACATGTTACTGAACACTTGGTCAGAATAGTACAGTATCCTGCTACATCATACTATTGCATGACTTGCATGTGACCTGGGTAGAATTTGAGTTTGATGAGCCATTTGAAGCTATTTTGTTATGAGTTGAATGTATTCAATGTTGTTTCAAGCCTGATAAAGCCATATAATCTCAAAAAACCTGGGTGTCAACTAAATGTTTAAGACCTTCAATGGTGGACCTACCTACCTGCATCCGGTATGGGATTCTCAGCATACAGCCTTGGCACTGTTGCAAAGGCCCTCATCACTGTTTGTTTCCTGAGGAGACAAACAGTGAGCATAATACTTTTAATTAAAAGGGGCAGCAAGGAGAATTGAACCCATGCTGGTGTAATTCAAAGTCAGCCAACTTACCAGCTACACTACAAGACCATACATATGTTAAGATAAATAGGGCCATGTCATGACTTCTTCATTTCAATTTCATGGATTTCTGATGTAGGGAACATAGATGCTTGTAAGGAAGTAGAGTTTAATTTTACACAAATTTGACCTAGGACCCTAGGGACTTGTGTTGCCACCAAAGGTTGGCCATTTCAGCACCTGGTTAAAATGTATTACTAAAATTTCCCCTTGTTCTTGAATCAAAATGCATTATTAAAACTCCCTTTTTTCTTCAGTTGAAATGTATTACCAAAATCTTCCTTTGTTCTTGAGTTAAGATGTGTTGCTAAAATCTCCCTTTGTTCTTGAGTTGAAATATATTATTAAAATCCCCTTTGTTCTTGAAGTAAAATGTATTACTACAATCTCTTTGTTCTTGAGTTGAAATGCATTACTTTGTTCTGAAGGGGCCAGAATTCTGGCTGAAATCCTTTGTTTTGACTGAGTTAAATTTCACACAAAAGCCCTGATTTGGTCCACCTTTTGTCTATGATTTATATAGCTTTGTTGTATAGAAATTGATAGAACGACTCATCCAGAAAGGTGATTCTATTTTTGGTAAGGAAGAGCCCTTTTTAGGCAGGTACAGTCACGTGAAGGGAGGGTCACCAGCAAGGGTCTTAAATTTTTATACAACTCCTGGTAGGTTATTGACTTTCTGGACACCCCTTGCTTGCTTGAGGTGGCAAAGATCTAATAAAGATGGAAGTATGCCAACTTGAACTCCACACCTCATTGGCTCGAAGGTCTGTTGACTGAGGATGCCTAGAGTGATTAGGGCTATAAGTACATAAGGTTCAAATCATTCAAACAGACTCGCATGCAGGATCCTCTAAAACACTTGCAAAATGGCACTCAAACGACGATAATCGGATAAAGACGTCGGTCGCCTCGGTCACCTCGGTCACCTCGGGTAAGCATGGACATAGCTTACGTCACCGTTACGTGGTTGATGATTCCATCAATGCATAGGTCTAGTATCATGATACGGAACCAGTGCAATGCATTGTATCATAGGTATAAATAGTGAAACTGAAAGAGTTTATCCTCCCCGCGCACTGATAGCCGTGGGCGCGGAACTAAAGTGCATCGTCACACCGTACATCCGTTGGGGCCGGGCCCTTGCCACACACCCGGAACCCGAGAGTCAAGGGGATCAAGGCACTCCCGACATCTTAGATAGATTGGAACTCACTACGGCCTACTATGACCAGGCAGAGGTTTCTCTCTAATGGATAGCATCTAGATAGGGAACTTACGTGGTAAGCAGGTATAAAATGGTGTTTATGTTGCTCTAATTGATCACCATTCTTAGTATCCGGTTCGTCCGATATCCTTGCCTCATACTGTCCCATAACCATTCTGTAGTTTACTGGCCATGCTTTTTACCTCTTCTGTGATTTTCACGGCTCTCGCCTCAGTCCTCTCAGTCCAAGCAGCACCCAGTGCTCTCCTTTCAGTCCAAGCACTCGCTCAGGCTCTCCCTTCCGTCCTCGTCCAAACACCCACCGTTGCTAAACCTCCTCCAGTTCCTATTGTTAGCAATGCCCTTGAGATAGCTTCAGGACTCTTGACCGCGCCCAGCTCAGTTGATCGCTTAAACAAGCTCTTGACGGATAGTAGCGGAAACCTCTTGAGTGGTGACGCTCTCCGTCAACTCACAGTCTTCGATTACAACCAGCAGACCCCAGATGGTGCCAAAGGTGGCTCCATCCTCCTCGCCACGATCGATAACTTTCCCATCCTCACAGGCCTCGACATCTCGAATGCCGTATCTTTCGTCGGACCATGTGGGCTCAACATCCCGCATACCCATCCTCGTGCCAACGAGTTCCTTACCGTGGTAGATGGGATACTCGACACAGGTTTTGTCCAGGAGAACGGATTTAACACTGAGATTCAAACGCAGCTCGGTAAATATCAGGGCACAGTTTTCCCCATGGGCAGTATCCATTACCAGCAAAATCCGACCTGCAAGCCCGCTGTCTTTGTTGCTGCGTTAGATAGCTCCGATCCTGGTCGGAGCGACATTGCGACCAACTTCTGGATGCTCCCCAGCGACGTGGTAGACGCTGCACTTGGTTTCCCGACAACGATTGGGGGTGACAACATTGACGCTTGGAGGTCACACCTTCCCGTGAATTTGGCGGCAGGAGTCGACAGCTGCTTACAAAAGTGTGGGCTATCGAAGAAGTAATCCTCATATCTATAGTGCTTTTAATAATAATATTACGGGAACATTTAATATAAGCCTCGTTATTCGTTGTAGTAAAAACTCCACTGGAGTCGGCGTACTTCCATCTTTTGAAGCTTGCCACTTCGAGCTAAGCTTCTGCTATTGAGATCACTAGGTGCAAATCAAATAGCTGCAGATCGCCAAATCCAAAAGTTGATCTAGTGGGGATCGAACAATTATCGTCTTGTCCAAAAAAGGAAGACACCTGCCGTTACAGACATTCTGTATCATCTGAGCTATACAGTTTAAGTTGAATAACAGAGACTGCAGGCCTCAACTTCACCTGGCTTTTGAACAGGTCAATGTTTTCCGACGGCTGTGATGGGCTGGGATTGAATCTCGGCACAACGGGTTTTCTTCCAGGTGGATCGAGCTGCTCTAATTTGAAAACTAGCAAAATCGAACACATGGATAGTAACCATAAGCAGCTAGAACATCTAAGCCATGCTGCTTCGAGAGACAGGAGAAATATGTACTTATCATAGAGTTTGTTCGATATGCGTGATTCTGACTCCATGGGTATAGACCATCTACTCATCAGTAAAAAAAGTCTCAATTTGGATTCTCCTCCTGAGGGACGATCCCAGATCGAACAGTAAGCTCGGAAAAAGAGTCCGTATATTCACATTGACCAGGCAGCACCATCCGAGCTATGGTTGGAGAAGCTCTTTTGGAGACTGCTTACAGCGCTAAACCGAGCGCTGTTTGCTGGTCATACATGTGTTTACTAGCAAAGCAGCTCGAATTCTGAAAGATATCCGAAAATCAGAAAGCGATACATCTTCAATAAAAAAGGGAAATATTGTGTACTCATAGAGACTGTTGGATGTGAGTGACTGTGAACGAGTATCGACCATCTGAATTTCTGCGGCATGATCGAACACTGAGCTCGGAAAAACGACCTCCTCAGCAATGTACTACGTTGTACCATTTGCACAACATAGGTTAATTTCTGAAAACGTCTTTACGAGCTCATCTGGACCGACTGACCTGGGAAATTATTAATTTATACCATCGAACAACACGGCCACTATTCTTTTGAACGATACAACTCTGCAGGCAGAGAGTGGGTATCATTGACTTAGATAGATAGCAATGAATACAATCGGTGAACAGTGGATTAGAAGCCGTAGGCTTGCCGAACAATGTTTTCCTTATAAGTAATAAGCCTGAGTATAAAACTGTTTATCAGCTAGACGATACAGTGGTCGCTGTCGATGCTTGAAGGAGGAGGAGAACAGTGTGGGATCAAGGAATCAGGCATCGGTAGAAAAGTCTCAATTCTTGAGGATCGCGGATCGCGGATCGAACACTGAGCGGCCAAAAAAGAGAATTAATTGAATCTGTGGGTTCGTCGGGGATGTGCAACAACGTGTAGCACTATTTCATGTATCTTGTAAACCAGTGGTACCATAGATGCCAATCGGCGAGCGGTGGATTCGATCCAAATTCGATCTGACGACGGGGATAGAACAGCTGTGGTTGTCTAAAAAATCTCCCTATTACCCGGCATCAACTCTGTATATTACTGGACTATACAGTGGTCGTTGTTGATATACGGCGATACTTGAAAGAGTGTGAGATGAAGAAATCGTTTTAAAAAGGATCAAAGCGGGCATACAATGTGCCATCATCGGGTGCGGATCATCGATGATGCTAATGGAATAGTGAGGATCGACAACTGAGCAAAGTCTCGCTACGGAAGACGACTGACTGGGAATTGATTGTAACACTGCTTCACATATGCTGATGCGAATTGCAATCCAAGTGTTCCATTCCGGGAACCCTGCCAAAAATAGCACCCATCAAACACAATCCAACCTTGCTCACCCAACTCTCACCAAGGGACGCTCGTCTCCGTCGCGTAAACAAAGAAAGCGCTGGTAAGCCCACTCCGCGACGGCCCAACACGTCCTAACCTGCCGTGGTGACGCAACAGACTGCAAAAACGCTAGATATGGATTTGCAAGCAGCCGTTTGATATGCTCTTTTCATCGCGCACATCTGTTCTAGGATTGCAAAATTTTATACTATAAGTATGGGCCAGTCGGTGCATTGGATGATATACTGTGGATTAGGTAAATTTTAAGAGCCGATCGGCATGACCGTTCGACACCCTACATTCTGTTTTTCGAGCAAAGCGTCATCTCAGTTTTTGACCTTGGAATACGTTGAGATCTAACATTCTAGACTTTCATATACTTACGAGTATGGTTACTGGTACGCATGCCTCGTTTAGTCGGTTCAATGCAGTGTCTAGTGTTCGCGAAATCTTTTTATTTACTCAACACCCATTCCGGTAAATCGAAATTCAAATAGTGTTGTCCTCCGATTTCGGCTGGAGCAAAGATCCTGATCAAGTCCTATAACTTGGGCCTGTAGACTATGTAAAGTTAGTGCACATGATGCCAAACTGAACCAAACAACCGCTTGCCTTACACAACTTTGGACAGCCGCCGGTCGGATCCATGTAACAGCGCTTCAGACGACGTTGGTGCTAAATGGAGATTGTGACTTAGTATGCAGTTTTGTTTGACCTAATTTGCAGCAAACTTGCCAGCGGAACCTTGTTTGTCACATTTGTGAATCCGCTCGCCAGTGAACCCTGCCGAATCTCGGCTAAATCTCGATTCTACAGGCTAATATGCCTGTCTGAGCATCGATCGAGCAACGGTTTGCTGGATATCATCTAGGTAGCTGCTTAACTTGTTCTAACGTTCCCTTCTTACAACCTGTACAGTACTTACATGTCTTGTCGTTATTTGACATGCCAGTGGTGACCACGTCACCGTCTATGATCGCAAAAGATACTTCTTTCTGCTAGTCTACAGCAACCTCTCTCCAAGTCATTTTACCTCATACGTGGTCGACACCGTCCTCAAGCAATCATACTTGTTCTCTTGGCACTAGGTATGTTCGTGCTCTCGTGGTGATGTGCAATAAACAACGTCTTAAGCCTTTTTTTCGAGAGATGACTGGTCCTTCGCAGGGAGATGGACCTCTTGCACCAATGGCTCTCAACGCTAATCGCGATTCATGTCTCGACTGTCGATGGTACTCGAGCGTTGTGAGGGTACATTTGCCGACAGTCCGAAGCAACAGGGTTCCGATATGGAAGGTTCAAGAAGGCGAAAAGCTTCTATGTATGAACTCCCACACCCTCTTCGATGATTCTTCGTTTACTGATGGAACTAGCTAGGTTGCCGCCCACATCAAGAGTATCTGCGTCGAGGGCTGTGATGTGATGTATCATACAGCACAACACGAAGACGGTGGTATCACAAGTACTCGACAAAGCCAATGTGAGCAGGATTGCTTCCTGAACGGATGCCTTACCTATTCGCAGTCTTGAAGAGGGTGAATTCCGTCTTTTGATTTGGTTCGCAGCCGGATCAACCTGTCGTAGATAGTCCGACAATCGTGGATGCGCTGCCTACCGACTTTGACCAAACCCTTTGACGATGATGGCCTGCATAGTTCTCCTCTTGGACTTGCCAGTACTTTGAATCTACAATTGGATCTTCATGCTGGAGGGATATAGCTGCGTAGCTGCGTAGCTGCGACTGCCTCCTAGACGTACACTCGAAATGCCAGCATCGTTACTCACACGCCGTCGGCGCCGAAGCGTTCCTTTTGTTAATTTTCTACTTTCACAGCCGCAGCCTCTGTAGAGTGGGGCGAAGAGGTCAGACGAAAAGAATGCGCTATAGGACGCTGGAGACATCATTACTGTTACAATCTCAGCGCGTCGTGAACGGTCCAAGAACGGTCTGACTTTGGACACGTGCGAGGTCATTCGATACGCGTACCGCGTACAAGAGCACTTGCCACACTCTGAATAGTTGTCCTTCTGCCAGTGTGGACCTGTCCATTTGATCCATCGTCACGGCTGCCGGTGGAAGGTGAGATTGGGAGGAGGAGACTACTCAATTAGGGGTGGTGCCGTCGTTCAAGTTGTAAATATATAACCAACATGTTAACAGTAATCCTCGGTTGCTCTGCTCCTAGCCCGCAAGGCTCCTCCCGCTCAAATGCGATCACAGAGTTGACGGGTACACCATTGGAACACAATAACCAATGTAAGGCTCACGTATGTGTATATGTACATATCGGGGGGGGAGAGGGGAAAGAATTATGCTTTGTCTTGAACTAACCACTGCATTTGGCAAAAAGTTAACCGTTTGCAGCCATATAGTCCTTAACAGTTACATCATTCAAACTCAACAACAAGGGGACCTGGAATCACATATGTAAACCAGTGAGTGAATAGACTCGATGGGATTTTGAACATCAAATTGTAAATATCACTTCTTTATTCTCGACGGCTGTGGCTGGTTAGTATCAAGATTATAAAATATATCCTCCTCCTACAAAGTTCCCAGTAACAGATTCGGAACGCTCTATGACTCAGCACTAAGACTCGCTTTGGCAATACTCACATTTTGGGCAGTATTTGCCTCGGCGCTCAAGTGTCTGTGGCTCACCACAGCCACTTCAAGCTGAAATACTTCATGATACAATCCTTAACATGCAGCATCGCTACTCCCCTCCGACTTAGTCACTCATAGACTAACCATGATCGCAACAACATTTGCGATGTGGTTGGCCTCCGAGTCTTCTTCCTCTTTGCCAGTTCTGGACTCGCCACTTCAACTCCATCAACTGGCAGATCCATGTAAACTGAGCTCCACAGAACCTCTCTACGTAAGTTTTTCAGATATCCCGATACTAACGAGAGAATGGATGTAGAAATGTACCTAATCAATCACCTTCCCCTTCTAATCCGGTCATTACGGAGATAACTGCTGTAGACCTTGCGAGTATCGATACGATTCTTGGTATTTACGAGTCAATTTTTTTAGTTGTAAGGTGGGAGCTTTGTTGTGTCTTCCAGAGTAGAGTTTTTACGTCTGTTGGAAACAAGTATCTAGCCACAGTTCCAGAAATGAGTTTAATGACTGATGCGAGCCGGATTGCGCAGATACGAGGCATTAAGATCAGCAACGTGTTTGAGAGCAGTTCTAGCTCAAGTGCCACATCCGGATGAGCACATCCTGTACTTGAATATTTGAATCCCGGCTGCGGGCGGAAGATGAAACCAAGATTGTAAACAAGCCATTTCCGAGGAGAAGACTAAGTAATCTTCGTCTTTAGGAGTATTGGTCATTGTAGATAAAAAGCCAATTGAGATCTTCAATAACTCTTCGTGGTCCATCCCATTCCCCCTCCTCTACTCAAATGGGATCACTAATCAGGATCTTCTTTCTCTTCTTCTCTCCTGCCTTCATGTTGGATATACCAAGCAGAGTAATATCTTCGAGTCCAACAACTGAAGTTCAGGATGGTCAAACTGGGACTCTTATCGTGCTACCCCGACAGCCCACCGAAACTGGTACAAAGCTCATTCCTGATGCGGACCATCCCTTCATCCCACCAGGTCCAGATGACCAACGAGGACGTGAGTAGAGCTTATCATCGCATCCCCCACCAAATTAACCTTATAAACGTCTAGCGTGCCGTACGTTTTCTTCTCCTTCGAGACCTCGGACATGACCTGAGGCTGAACAGCGGCAATGAATACTCTAGCAAACCACGGATACATCCCTCACAACGGTATCGCATCCTTCGAGCAAATAACCAATGCTCTGATGGAAGCGTTCAACCTTGAACTCGAATTCGCAGCAAATATAGCTGCTAATAACATGGTACTTATGTCTCAACCATAAAAGAAATCAGTTCAAGTCGATTGATGGTATTTTCAGCTGACACGAGGAAACCCGTTCATTAACAAACTCTCCATCGGTGGCGTTTCCTCCCACGTTCCGCCTTTACCTGGTAAGATCGACGGTCCAGAGACTGGTGGGATTGCAAAACATGGGAGATTCGAAGGTGCGCTCCCTATTGTCCAATTGTAATGAGGAAGTAATTCTTTCTGTAGGAGATGCATCGATGACAAGAGAAGACTTTCTCATCGGTGATAACCGCAATTTCCAAGCTATCTTATATGGCTACGTACTCCTTCCTCCCCTCAAAATACAACAACTAACCCAACCTCAAGCTCCTCCTCCAACTCGGCCGTCATGGCTCCAACGGTACCTCCGGCCCCAACACCGTGTTCAATATGGAAACCATAATCTCCATCAAAAACT
Organism: Megacollybia marginata; assembly: GCA_003313965.1. NCBI lineage: Eukaryota > Fungi > Basidiomycota > Agaricomycetes > Agaricales > Porotheleaceae > Megacollybia > Megacollybia marginata. The sequence goes on from QLOY01015956.1 coordinate 10,609, forward strand.
CCGACTTTCACACTCACCAATTAACCAACGTTAACTTCGACTTCCCACCCCGAAGATTAAACGCAGCCTACACCGAATCAATGTTCATCCTCGACGTATTCGCGAATGGTACAACAGGAGAAGCCACACTTCCTATTATTGGATCTTTCTTCCGGAATCAGACGTTTCCACGTGGATGGCATCGAGCCAAGAGTCCGGTGTTGGGAACGAGGCTCCAGGAGTTGGTTGACGGGGTTTATTATGAAGCCCTACCGGGGATTAGGCCAGGGAGGAATGTGGGAGGTGTTTATACCCCCTATCCCAATCCACCTAAGCCGTGGAATTCTTCAATCGTACGTCTTCCCTCCCCTCCCCTACTCTTTCGTTGATGAGTATGTAAGGGGTGTTGGGCATATTATGACCAGGCAGCAAACACGCCGGGTGTGTTGGTCAACACGACAGGGATTTTTAGGAAGAATGTGGAGTTGTTGACTGAGATTATGTATAAGGCATCAGGTTGTGAGAAGCAGGTTTTGCCA
>QLOY01015958.1:0-21256 GCA_003313965.1 Megacollybia marginata
GTGACAGTCAAACGAGTACGCGCAATGTAACTTACTTTTTTGTAGTGGTGCCAAATGAGTACTCGCAAAGGGCTACATACCACTCATTCTCAATCTCTCCTCGCAGTTGTATCGCGTCCCGCTTCCAACCCTCAGACCATTTTCTGAACCGATTCGAATGCGACAAACTATGTAGTAAAGTCGCGAAATCAGACTTCAGTTGATCCCGCGTTCCCTCCCGTTGACTTACTCCTTCTCTGCGCAACCCGTACCTAGGCCTATGCCTGACCCGCAGTAGAAACATTACCGTCCCCGCCTCGTTCTCCCGTATTGGTTTCACACCAACCCTTTAAATTTCACCGATTATGACGCAGACCGCGCTCTCAAGATGTTCAACGGGTAAAACAGACCACCCGCAACATTAATATTCTTACTTACGTTCTCTCAGGTATGCGTATAATGGCTGAATGCTCAAAGTCAATTAATATTACGACCGATACACTGCTTCGAGTTTACCAGCAACCACACCGGCCTCGCCGACCTTGAGCTCTAGTATCAAAGCAGTTCTTCCTTACGCTCCGCTTCTCCCTTCCAAATAACCAGACCAAATCGCATCGTTGTCCCCGCAGGTTATACTCTTGACTTTGGGCCCTTGTCAGCCCCCAATTCTCCGTTTGACCAGTTTCCACCAACTCTTCAACGGTTATACGCATCTCTACCACAGTCCAACCTAAACCTAACTCATTCAGCGTCGGACGTAGATTCTTTAGCAGATCTCCTTAACAGTGTTCATACTCTCAACAGGGGACGTCTTCATCGCCCACTCTCCGCGGGACGAGAGTGGCTGTCTTTTTTTTGTACTACATCCCTTTGTACAAACATCCTTGACTTGAACGCGAATACGTTGACTATTCCTCGCAGATGATTGGTGAAATATCCATGAAAGTGTAGCCTTCCTCTTATGGGGAAATGTTTCGAGAACGTGTAGCCTTTCTCTCGCGGGGAAATGTTTCGAGAACGTGTAGCCTTTGTTCGAGGGGGAAATGATTTGGCAACGTGCAGCCTTTGTTCGAGGGGGAAATGATTTGGCAGCATGCAACCTTTGTTCGAGGGGGAAATGTTTCGGGAAGGTGTAGCCTTTATTCGAGGGGGAAATGTTTTGGCAACGTGCAGCCTTTGTTCGAGGGGGAAATGTTTTGGCAGCATGCAGCCTTTGTTCGAGGGGGAAATGTTTCGGGAACGTGTAGCCTTTCTTTGAGGGGGAAATGTAGTCGGAAAATCTTATATTTTTATAAAGGTACCATACAGTATTTAGAACTTTCTAAGTGCTTGCGAAAATGTTTTATTTTGCTGTACTTTCCAAAGTTAAAAAATCCATAATTTTCAATTACATTTCTAATAGCTTAGCATAACTCGTATTATATCATCATTTTGCACTCAGGAATATAGTCCCTGCGGGGCTGTGATGACTTGATATAAGAGGTAGGTTGACAAAGCATCTTTCAGACCTCAGGCTCAACCCTCCCTCCTGCAGGTAGGGATTGTTGGTCTGGTGCCCCCTTGGTGAAAGTGTGTACTACTTCAGCAACAAACCACTTTGCCTTTGTAATGCTAAACAGGTGACTAGTCAATTCATCAGACAACCTGAAATAGTGTCTAGTTTAATCAACAACATTCCATGGACTCAGAATCAAGTGAGGAAAATCAGCCTCCAGCAGAGCACCCTAGCCTTTCCAACTCCTCCATTGACTCTACAAATTGTGACTTTATCCCTGATAATCATTCAATTCAAACTGTTTCGACTCACTTAACAGATCTTTCCATTGATGAGGATATTACTGAGCCTCAAAGTGAGTCTGATCCCTCAAATTCCTTGCTCGAGGTCAAGAGAAACTTGCATTAATCAAGACAAAGCTTGTGACACAGATCAAACTGAAGGGCCGAGGAAACTATTCATCAACCAAGGTTGTGAAAGCATGAGCAGCTCAAACTATTTGCCACCACAACCAGAAGGCTCAGACAGAGAGGAAAAGGAAAATTCAAGAACAAATGTCAACCAACAAAAATTTCAGCTTCTTTCTCCAAGAAAAAAATTGACGCACCAGTTCCTGATGCCATTGATCCAGTGGTGGCGAAAAATATGCATTATGAGTGTTTTTGGAAAGATGACATGATTTCTCAACAATGAGAGCTTCAAATGACTTGAACCAAGTTGCAAACATGGTCCAAACAGTATTGTGGTAGGGATGGGTAGGGTTTTGAGTTGCCTTTTTTGGACATTGGCTTAAAATATGGCATGTTTTGTAACTACTGAAAACCTGCAGTTTTTTATCATGTGAACTGGGGATATTATATAATAATTGTGATTGCCATCTGAAAGAGCTTGAAACACTGTGGTGAGATCATTTTAGATCATGTCATTTGGTCAAGATTTGAGCTTACAATAAGTACCTAGAGTTGGTCATTTTGGCCATTTTTAACCAAAATTTGACCAAAATTGCCATTTTCTAAGATCAATTCCAAGCTCAAAACTTGACCAAATGACATGGTCCAAAATGATCTCCCCACAGTTTTTCAAGCTCTTTCAGATAGCAATCACAATATCCCCAGTTCACATGATAAAAAACTGCAGGTTTTCAGTAGTTACAAAACATGCCATATTTTGAGCCAATGTCCAAAAAAGGCAACCCAGAATCCTACCCATCCCTACCACAATACTGTTTGGACCATGTTTGCAACTTGGTACAAGTCATTTGAAGCTCTCATTGTTAAGAAATCATGTCATCTTTCCAAAAACACTTATAATGTATATTTTTTGCTGCCACTGTCTTTCTGTGGATAATGTTGAGGTTTTCAATGTTGATCCATTCTCCATCGAAATATAGTCTGAGCTTGCTGATGCAATGGCAGAAGGTGCTGATATGAATGATGTCAAGGACCTACCGAGACAAAGATTTACAACAACAGTTGAAGAAGTTAAGGATGGGGATGATAAAGCATTCAGAATGAACGCTACAATGATGGCTGAGGAAGGACTTGATGATCTTTGGGATCTGGTGATACACTAGTTATGCGGCTAGGCCTACAAATCGACAAGAGCCTCTATCTAGGCTATCCTAGAAGTCCGAGGATGGCTACAGGTTTGCTTAGAGTGTCTATAGTAGTGAGACTCAACAGTTGAATGTCCTCAGAGCTTCGAAACTCGTTGCTAGCTGTCAATCTTGGACTTAGCTGGCTACTGAGGATGAATTACTTAGAGACAAAGTTCTAATGTGACAAGTATTGTCAAGGAACCTAACTAGCTGATTTACTTGATCAGTTGATGTCTATCTGTACAAATGTTTAGCTATGGAGTTTGACTACAAAGTCACATGATGGCTCCTTGGAGAGAAAAGGAAGGAAGAGAATGCAGAGAGAAAGCTATAGACCCAGAAAAGCACCTGACTATGTGTTGCATTTGTCATCAGACCCTACCGCATGGTCGTCTTGCTAATACCAGACCCTCAGCATGGAAAGCATCAGACATAGGGGTCTCAAAGGACTTCTAACCATCCACCACAATGTATGGTTCTAGACTCACCCAAAACCAGTGAAATGTGTTTCAACACACGTATAGCATATGGACAGGATTGGCCGTCTCTTCAGAAATAGCAAACCCGAGGAGGCTGGCATTTCAAATAAAACACGATTGGTGGTGCAGCACATGGATACCCACTCATGGTGTTGCCTTTCTATGTCATTTCTCATCAGTTTTGACTCATTGGACTGAGTACACGCATGGCCATTGTAGTTTCATTTCGTTTTGTCTATATTTATCATTTTTGTACAGTATATAAGACCCAAGGACCTAGTAGATTGGTAGAGAATTAACGCCCCTTGCCTACCCTCAGGTATTTGGCTTGGTGTAATACCATTTGTTGTTTGATTGATCTCAAGTGTGAGATTAGTTGCTAAGTTTTGATCTTGAGACTCAGTCTTGAGAGTTTTGGTCTTGTGAACTCAGGAATACAGAACTTGTCTGGAATTGAACCTTGATTGGTTGGGATTGGAACCCATCAATTGAACATTGATCTAAGATCTTAAAAGAACAGAACTTTGCAATAAGTCTTGCAAACCAAGCAAACCACTTTGAAAGAAGTTTGATTTTGCAATCAAACTCTGCACATTTTGAGACCGAGGGGCTTCTATTCTAAAGATAGACTCCAACTTATACTAAGCAACAAGACTCCAAAAAGTCGTCCACGGAGGCCTCCTCTTGTGACATCTTTAAAAGAGCATTAACTCACACCCCTGGAATATAAAGAGAGACTAGTGCATCTAGTGGGAGTTAGTTGTAGTGTGTGTTTTGGTGTTGGTTGGTTGGTATAGTTTAGCGGATCGCTTCTGCTCAGCTTCCCTCAGACCTTTGTCATCCGCTCACTTCTAGTGCCTGTCTCAGGTGTCAACAGCCCCACTCCTGTGCAGACCCTGCCCTTGAGCATTTCTATCACCAGCCGTTCAAACCTTTCCTCATCCTCAAACTTCAAGTGCTGGTAGTTCTCAGCCTTTGCTGACATCCTTTCCACATCAATTTTCCTTTGAAAAAGGTGATGAGACATTTACTACAGATGGTCAGTTCAGCAGGCCTCTGCCAACAAAATTACCTGAACCCCACATGGTTGATCAGGCAACAGAATCTTCTTCATCCTCCATGATACACTGGACGTGGCTCTAAGGACCCCAAGCTTCCAATGCTCCTTCATACTTGTCTGGAGTTTATGGCTGGTTTTCTGCAGTTATACAAAGCATCAGGCTACACAGAATGGATGATGCATGCTGATGCCATGGCAACAGCTGGTGGAAAGGGAGCATGGCTGTCATGAAAAATTTGTGAATGGTCAATTAATTTTTGTGAGGATGAGAAGAACTTACCAACAGCTCAATATGGGAAGTTCAATTCCTCTGTGCTTGAAGATGAGGATATTTGACATGATATTGAACTTCACTGCAGTGCATTGGCAAGTGGATTTCAGCAATGGACATTGTGCAATATGTTGCATCACCAGAGTTCCAGGCCTGCTCAAAAATCAGACAGGCAATTACAAAGAAGACCACACAACAATGGATGGGTTGTTGACCTCAATTCAGCTCAACCTGCACTGCAGAGTAATTATGTAAGAAATGGCCTCATCGCAACACCAGTTTTCTAGAACATCCTCAATGCATCACCAGTGGTACAAGTCAAAAGTAGGCTCCACTTTATTCTTGTACATACTTGAACAGCAAGACACTATGCATTGCAAATGGCCTACATCTTATCTACCATCAACAGGAAGATTCGCCAGGCATCTGTTATAACTAAGGAGGGAGCACCAATGTCTTGATATACCCAGAAAGCAAGAGCATCAAACTCATCTGTGACCCAGCAGAATGCCTCTTCCCTTGGAGTCACAATCTGGGCATGCATTATATCAATGGCCTCCTGTGTGACATCCACTTTCAGATTTTCCAACCCAAAGTCTGCAGGGTTATCAAAAATTACTTGGGGGGCTTCACCTGAAGGTAAAACTTTGTTCCGCTGAGCCCATATCTTGTGGTTGTTAAAATAATCAATGAACTCATCAATACGGGCCTGAACTGCTTTAGGCATGACCCAGCGCCATGTAGATCTAGGAAAATTTAGGACTCAGAATATCAAGCAATTCATACTCACACATGGATTGGGTTGCTGGGATTCACATAACCATGGGTCTTTCCTTCCTCCAGAACAGCACGTATGTTGTGTCCCTGGTGCTTGCGTTCAAAGGACCACAACCCTTCAATAGGGATGTTGCGCTTGCTTGGCACAGAGCATACAGCTGGCCAGTCCTGATCTGATAGATCTGGGGCAAAATACTCTCTGAAAATTAATGTTAGTAGACTAGAACAATTGACATAAAAGATTTACCTGAGTGAACTCTGGGCAGCAAGCATCACACCAACTTCAGTCCCTCCATCCACAGTAATTTGAATTGGAATGCCTGGTAAATTGGTGAAAATAGTTATGGAACATGCCTTGATTATCCTGTGCAAGGTCAAGAAACAAATGCCCAACAGTGTCTTTGTTTCAAGCATTTGGAACCACATCCATCTGATAAATATAGCCTGTATGATCTCGCATACCATAGATATCCAAGCCAATACCATGGCCAATCTGCAATGCTCTTTCATTTTGCAGCATCAGCCTAGCAGAACACTTTATCTTCTGCAACACCAACCCAGCCGCATGCCCACCCAAAATGGATCACTACCCCATCCAGTACAAAATTGACACCACCACAATCCAAACAGCCACCACAAACAGGTGCAACTTCGCAAATGTTGACTGGAAGGCCTTTTCAAAAGAACTGCAGGCACAGCTAGCACTCATTGAACCACCAGTGGAAATACAAGACATCGAAACCTTCGAAACCTGCAGACAAGACCTTGAAACGGCCATTGAGAACACAGTGGAAAAGATAGTAGAGGTGCAGAAGAGATCGAGATACTCCAAATGATGGTTCAAGCCTAAACTCAAGACACTCCAGAAACAACTGCGATCCATAGCACGGAAATCATACTGACAACACCACAACCCCAATCACCCGTGTCATGAGGAACACCGACAAACCCAAAACACATACGCAACAGCAATCCAAATGGCAAAAAAAGAATGCTGGACCAATTGGCTGGAAAACGAGGTAAGTGAATCACAGAACCCATGGTCAGCCAGCACCCTCGTCCACAAGGAGGCATATGATGGAGGGAAAACTCGAATGCCGGAACTAGTTCGAACAACAACTGAGGGCTCAACCCAGCATGCGACTGACAATGGGGGAAAAAGCCGAATTCTATACAAGGAATTCTTTCAACAACATAACACCCCAAACTCGCCAAATTTGCCAATGACCATCCCAGACACCGACCCACTAACCAGAACAGCCAGACCGAAATTCCAATTCCAAACAATCACCAATGAACAAGTTCACCAAACCTTAACCTCCCTCAAACCCAACAGAGCCACAAAACCAGGCACTCCTCACAACAATGTCCTCCGAAACAATGCCGAAACTCTCACACCCTACATCGCACCCTTTTTCCGCACAACCTTTCAACTGGAATATTACCCCGCAGAATGGTCAATGTCAAACACTATCATATTACGAAAACCAGCAAAACCAGACTACAGACAGCCCGGAGCATACCATCCCATCACCCTATCTCACGGTCTAGGCAGAGTGATCAACAAATGCGCCAAAGTTCAATACCAATGCAAACGACATGGAATAATACCGGCAAGGCAATATGGAGGACGACCAGTCAGAGCAGCCACTGATGTGGTTATTGACCTCACAACCATGATCAAACAGGCCTGGAGAGGACATAAAGTGGTATCAGCACTCTTCCTAGACATCAAGGGGGCCTTTTCCAGTGTACAAACTCACACCCTAGTGAAGGAGATGGAAACTGCCGGTATTCCGAAAAACTACACTCAATGGTTACAAAGGTGACTAAGCAACTGATGGACAACACTAGCCTTTGATGACTATGAATCAGAACCATTTGAGGTAAGCGACGGACTAGATCAAGGCTGTCCTGGTTCATCCTTCTACTGGATACTGTACTGCATGCCACTGCTAACCATGTTAAATGGTAAGTCCAACACACAAGGTTTCACCTTCATAGACGACCACACTATTGCGGCCAAGGCCAACAACTTCGATGACACCCACGCCCTCATTGAAGACACTCTGTGGAAAGACGGAGGCATCATGGACTGGGCCACGACCCACAACTGCACCTTTGGCATTAACAAATTCCAGCTAGTCGATTTCACCAGGACCACTGAAACAACAGCACGCACAGACAAAGGAAGACCAATCAGAACGCCAGTACATGGCAATGCAATCGAAATTGACGAGCACCCAATACACCCACAACCAAGCACACGACTACTAGGCATCACCCTGGATGCCCAGCTCAAATAGAACCAGCATTTTGACCAAGCCATAAAGGAGGGGTGAACATGGCTCAACAATTTTAATCAGCTCAGCAAAACCAATGGAGGTGTATCCCCCAAAACAATGCAAGCCATTGCCATCCCATCAATGTTATATGGAGCTGAAATCTTCCTCACACCCCAACAACTAACCAAGAAAGCAGGGCAAACACAAAGAGTCGTCAGCCACCAAAAGGTAAAGCTTTTGGCACAAATCCAGAGACAGGCAGGTCTGAAAATATGCAGCACACTAAACTCCACATCCAGCGAAAATGTTGACTACCACGCTTCACTAACCCCAATGATAGCAGCCATAGACCGTGTCCGCCACAGAGCAGCCATCAGACTGGGGACACTGCCACACACACACCCCCTGCACAAACAGATTCAAAAAGCGCATTGTTGCAAGATTTCGCATCACCGAGGGGCTGATACAAGGATACAAAATTGACCCCAGCAAAATCGAAACAAAGCCAGCCATGCAATGATCACCATCCTGGACATCACCAGCCCTCACAGAGGTACAGCCACGCGAACAAGCCATCGAGACAGAGAAACGACTAAGACAGACAGGAATCGCAATCTACACAGATGGATCCGGCATTAATGGGCAAGTGGGCGCTGCCGCAGTGTTGTACAAAAACAGACGACAAATAGCGCAACTCCACCAACACATGGGCTCCTTAGATCAACACAAAGTATATGACAGTGAGGTCGCAGGCCTGGTCCTTGGCACACATCTTCTATATCAACACTTACAAGCTAACCACACACTCAACCTAACTGTAGCATTCTACAGTGACAACGAAGCAGCCATCAAAGCCACAAATCTCCACCAGACCAACTCAACTGCAGCAATATGGCAGAGTTCCACTCTATGCTACGGAGAATACACATCGACTACCCCACAACCCGCATCACCCTTCGATGGATACCAGGACACCAAGACATCCCAGGAAATGACAGAGCGGACGCCCTTGCAAGAGAAGCCGCCCAAGGCAATACAACACCAAACACGTGGTTACCAAACATACTACGACCCCCCATCCCGCACAACCCAACCTCCCTCATCAAAACCTACTGACAAATCTCCCAGAACTCAACTGCCAAAATGTGGTTAGCATCGAAAACAGCATGGCGCATAGCAAGAATCGATGAACACCTCGACCCCCAAAAGTTCCAAAAACTCACCACCCAACTCACGAAGATCCACACCAGCATTTTAGCTCAACTACGTACTGGTCACATTGGCCTGGGCGCTCACCTCTATAGAATAGGCAAAATCGACAATCCCATATGCCAACTGTGCCACGAAGGCGAAGAAACGGTCACACACTACCTACTACACTGTAGTAATCACCACCATGCGCGGCTCAAGTTACAAGCCGCTTTAGAGCATAGCGGATCCGAACTCAGATCGATTCTCAACGAATGCAAACACCTCCCCATCCTAATCAACTACATTCGTACCACCCACCGACTCACCTCCTTCCCAAACATCCCCAAGCTCCAACTCGATAATGAGAACTAAACCAACAACAATAACATTGACGTGCGCCATCAATCACCCCGCAAACCCCACAACCAAACCTACAACTTCGCAACCCCACGCAACCCTACACAACCCAAGCCATATACGTACCAAACTTTTAGAGTGGATTCCACAGTGGTAGCTTTCCCCCTGGGGTTTTCCCTCAAGTAGGTTTACCCAGGGGGTTTTGACACACCCGCCCTCCCTCGGGAGGTTCCCCTTCGTAGTTTAGTACTGAAACACCACGTGCCAACCCACCCTGTGCAAATAGTATATAATGTAACATGTACCTCTTACATATGTTCTGTAACACAAAAGAGAAGTAACTCGAAAAAAAAAAAAGCTCTTTCATTCAACTTCTCATGGCCATCACAATGTATCTCTTGAAATATGCCAACTGCATCTAAATGACCACGGGGTTGTTGTGCATGTCTACCAGGCAGTCTTGCCTTAGCACCATCAGGCTGAACAAGTTTCTGCATAATACAGACAGAGTCTCTATCAGAGGGTCAGTAAACCTGATGCTACTGGTAATAACATGCTTGCCAAGGAAGTGGCATATTATTCTGCAAAGTGAGTAATTTCTTGATGGTGGAAGGACCTTGTCATTGGGTGATATCCTCAGACACCTTCTCAGCAACATAGCTAAGCATGACATCTGCTGAAGGTGGTTTGCGAACAGTTGGGATGTTGTATTGAGCATTGAGTTTCTTGAGCTTTGTTAATCTAAATGACTCTGAGTCAGAGGAATATTAAAAAAAGCTTTTAATATACCCGATAGAATATCCAAGATCCTTCTGCAGATATTGTAGTCTACGTTCTAATGAGAGTCCATGGTGTGCATACTCTGATAGGTGGCTCTTGAGGATATCAGATTCTGGTACTAGATGTAGATTTTTAGACCCAGACTTGAAATATTGATGATTATTACATACCAGTGCCATTGTTGTATCCATTCTTTCCTTTAGAGTTAACCATATTATGTCACTGATTTGCAATCTGAATCGGGCTCAGAATTGGCAGACTTCAAGATTGAACCAGCATATTTATAGGCCAGGTAGGCAATTTCAGACTATTGTGCTACACCACTTGTTGAACAATGTGGACCCAGCTGCAACAATTCCAGATCATTCTGCTACACCACTTGTTGAACAATGTGGACCCAGCAAACACATTGAACAATGGATTGAGCAGTATATAATGGGCTGATTTTGCAACCTTGGATCCTCACCTTCCTTGTCTCTACTGCCTGAGTCACAATGACTTCTACATATACTGATATCAATCCCACTGCAATCTGCTTGGCAGATGAGTATGGCTGTGGCAAAGTCTTTCCTTTCAAAGTTGTTGTTGGCCTTTGTGCCAAATGCCAAATGATCAATGATCTGAATGCAAATGACCAGCTCCGTGAAAAAAGAAAGGTAATCAATGGTTAATTTTAATAAATGTATCAAGACTCATGAAGTTCCATACAGGCCTACACCCAATGCACAAAATGTGGATCTGCCTCAGCAAACATGTCAGATCCAATCTGTGGACTCTGTCAAATTAAGTTAAACTCCATGCCAGCAACTCAAACCACTACTCAAAGTCAATCACAAGCAGCTCCTACATCTGGTAAGTTACCTTGTTTAAATTCTAAATAGTGGCATACTGAAGTGAATGTTTATAGCTACCCAGAATCCAGAGCTCTCCCTTGGCCATGTTCTATGCCACTTGCATGATACTCATACAAGAAACTGGACACTTGAACGACTTGGAAAAAATGGTGGCAAAACTGCTACAGTACCACTCACTACAGCTTCATTGAATAGCCTCAGGACAGCACCAGGAGGACATAAAATTCAAGTTGTAATGCCAAGCTTTGTAGGAGTTGACAGGACAACACCATTCGGTACTGTCAGTGAGATGCTTGATGCATCCATGAAAATTTCTGGTGTGTTATAAGCATCAATGTTCTGCAGCACAACATTAACTCAAACTATCAACAGAGGTTTTAGACCTATGTGTGCAGAAATTTGATGTAGCATTCAAACTGTCAAGTCCAACAAGTCTAGCAGTGTGCATCAATAATGCTCAAGTTGATACTACAGCTGCTGACTTGCATTTATACCAGATCTGACTTTCTATTTCGCAGGCATGGAAATGTTATTGTTGAACTTCATAGTGAAGTAATATTGGGTGACTATTTCCAGTCAACTCTGGTATTATCTCCTGAAGATCGAGGCCCTGCAAGTATGAGAAAGAACAAAAATCTATGGATATATCTGGAAGCACAATTTGACCATGACTGGGCAAGTGATTGGGATATCTTATTTATTTTTTTGCTGACTACATACTAGTTTGAAAAACGAACTGGGATTGAATCTCCACTTCAGAAAACAGCAGGCAAACGAAAGGCATCTACTCTTCCAACAACAGACATCATATCCATCTCAAAGCGGCCTCGAACAGACATTCCTACCTTGGGTATACTTTATTGTGGTATCATTTCCTATGCCTAATCCGCATTTCAGGTGCTAGCCAGATCAGATCATTTGTCCCTAGTGCTCTCCCATCGAACACTGTAACATCAGTTGTGTTATTGCCAGCTGTGATTACAACTTCAGATGACAGTGGTCAGGTTGAGATTGAATGGAAAACACATACCAAAATTGAATTAATACATGGTGCCATTGCAGATACCTGCTTTTCATGTGGCCAAACAAAGATGGCTTACAAGGTCAGTTAGTTATGCACCTTCAATAGCAGTCTGATTCACTTACCTAGATCACACTCAAACCAAGGGGGTGTCACGAAAAAAATTTCGGATATACCGTTACATTCTCATTTAAGAGCCCCAAGGTTGGACCGACCGACCGACACGTGACCTTCCCACGCCTAAAAAGGAAATTGTGCCTGATCCATACCAGTGACAAGGATTCACAGTCCAATATTATGGGTCAATTAGCATAGAGATATATTAGAAGCATTATATAGTACTACTTCAGGTCTCTTTCTTGTCCCATTTGTGCTTATTCTTTCTACATTGTGCACTATTCTTGTGCTTCTTCTCTAAGAATGTGATCCCTGTGGCTCCAATATTGATTGGTGTATGGCAGTTTGATGGCAGTCTGGGCATGTCACCATCCCATTTGCATTCAGCTGAATCTAGAGAGTTTCTCAGGTTTGTGGACTCATATAATGACCCAAATAGTACTTACATTGACCATATAGGCTCAATATGGCTATTCAGGACCGGAAAAATGTGACCTCCCAAAACTTTTTAAGGGCCCAACTGACCGACTGACCAACCATCCCTATATCCGGAATTTTACACGTGACACCCCCTTGACTCAAACATTCTGAAAATAGTGAAGAATCAATCAAAGTTGCTAAGTGCTATTATCAGGTTGGCTGTGGGCGCCATCAAGTTTCATTAGAGGAGAATACAAGGGAGCTTACCAAGGAGGTCATCTGACAAGGGCAACTGGCTTGGTTCTTCAATGCATTCAGGGAGCATGTGGATGAAATGGGCTTCCTCGATTATTTTGAAGGCAAGATTTAGTTTTATCTTTACACTTCCATTGAACTTAGAACTTACCTTACTCAGAGTTTCAAGTCAGTCAACCGCAACTTGTCCAGGAGGTTGTTACCATGGATAGGCCACCCTCTAAGGCAGCTGAGGTTCCTGGCGGTTACAACTACAATGATGAAGACAACTTTGGTTCTATCACTTGGATGTTAGATGATCAATGTAGCTCTACAGTCACATGGTATTGTGGAACTCTGGTGTTTCCAGTGGCTGAAGGCAAGCATGCAACGATGTTGGGTGCATTCCAGTGTGGAAGGGTGGTGTGACCTACTGATAGTCACTCCCACTTCCTTTGCATATACCACTATTCTAGATTATTCATTGTTTATACTGACCTTCCCTAGACTCACCCATATTCCCCTCTTTTGTCCCCAGACTCTCTCATCCATCCAATAATCATTTCACTATCACAACCATGATATCAACACTAGTTTACCACCACCATGCAAACCACCTCAATATCCATTCTACTACTACAATCTCCATTTTATATAGTTCTAGATACCTAGTACTTACCATGCTAACCTATGTGAAGGATACAGATATCCGCACCACCCGATCATCACTCGCACCTTGAGCAAGTGTGTTGAGGACTGGCCACCCTCATAGTGATGTGGTATAAGCCTGGTGGAATGCTGATAGATGTTATCTGAAGCTGTGGAAAGCTATTCATTAGTTATATGTACTCTTGGACTTGGTTTCCGCTTTTGTACATATTACATAATTGAGTCACCTTATGAGCAGAGCCTAGAGTGAGCACAGAGCCCGGAGCACATCCAACGAAGAGGTTTCGTTTGGACACGACCAGAGTGAGTTAGAGTAGATACTGACACCAATTCTAGAGTACAAGGGAACTCCCAAAACCCCGGAACATCGCACCAACCCCTTCCTCCCTTACAAACCCAACCAACAGCCCGACCAATTGGCCTCGGTCCCCGCTTGGACCAACCTTTCCTTCTTCACCAGCACTTTAGTTACCTGGAAAGCAACAAACAGATTGTGTTTGTTGATCTGCAAAGTACATGATTATCTTCATTCACCAGATGTGTCTGAATATTAATTCTAGCATCTGAAAGTTGGGATGTGCACCAGTTCTCTTTGATGTAATGACTCACAGCTGATGGGTATGTATTTGTTTTCCTTTCATAGACTCTGATACTCATTCTGGGCAATAGAAAAGCCGGTGTTGGAGATCATGGCAAGGAGGGCCTTCGGAGATTTGAGTTGCTACATAGGTGCAACCACCTATGCAAGAGGCTAGATTGGACACCCTTACCAATTGACATGCTAGCCAGACAGTTGACGATGACTTTGAAGACTCTTCTGAGCAAGACTGAGGACACGTTAGAATGCTGTATAAATCATCTATATAGACAACTGAGACTCATACACCTGTTTAAATTGTTCCATCCTCTGATGTTCAGAAATTGGCAAACTCAACTAGAATGAGGCATTGAATTGGAGGAGAGAACACTCATTGAGTCAGTAGTAAAGGTTTGCCAAATGACATCATTAGTGCTAGGGGAACATCTGGGAAGAATGGTACGAAAGGTTAACCAAATGAACAGAAGAATAGAGAGGCCCACACTTTAAGACCAAGTTTTGAGCAACAATTCTACAGGTAACTCGGGGGAACAACACTTGTGACAATAAGAACACAATGGTAACAGAAGCTTAAAATTCTTCATTCCTTGTGCAACGCCCATATGAGTAGGTAACGAAACATGAAAAAGAGAAAGAACTTACCATGTATCCAAACGTACCAAGTTACTTGCAGCAATGGCAAAGAGCGGCATGACTCACATGTAACATAGTGACAATGAGTCACATGCCAAATTCAACCGCGACCAATCTGCTTACCATAAAGGACAAACCACTTCATATTCTCTTCACTCAACCAGACTCTGTAAATCAAAAGTCTTATCTGGAAGAGGTATGCGAAGTGCAGGGATACAACTTCTTCTTCTTCCCAAAATATCACCCTGAACTCAACTTCATTGAACAGTGCTGGGGATATGCCAAACAGATCTACTGAATGTTTCCAGCATCAAGCCTGGAATCAGATCTTGAAAGGAGTCTCTTGATAGAGTATCACTGCTTTCCATGTGAAGGTGAGTACATATTTGAATGCTATAGAATCACTCCACTCACCTGAGTATCAGATTTGCTACGTGTTCATCGTGTTTTGTCGATAGCTATCACCACAGTCTTAATGGAGCTGATGCTGCATGGTGCTGCCAGAAATACAGAGGACACAGGACCCTACCTCCAGTGATTTGACCAAAGAGAATTTTACATTGTACATGGCTTTGAGCATTTTCTGATATGATGGTCAGAAAGTTTACCGCATGACATTGTGACAGTCACACATTCACATGACTTGATGGGAGTGAATGTCCCCTACCTTATCTTGATGGGAATCTGCCTTCAAACTGCCATCCTTCCTCATTCTGTTCTACCCCTCAGTATCTTGGACAACTGTCTCATTTATGTTGCCATTACAGCAATGGCTTGATCTTGTTTGTATCCTCACCTGACATCATGTCTAGTTCTCAGTTGCAACTGGTGCAACTCTGTTGCTGTTGCACACAATGGCATGTCTGCTTTCAATTCTCTATGTCATATTCATTCCTTTGTTTATCCTAGGTTAGATGAATATCAGTGAATCTGTGCTGACTGCTGAGAGTGTGGCAAACTCTTGGTGTGCTCCTGCCAGTGATACTCTTACATCTATTCATTGTGAAAGGTAATCATGTCATTCCTGTGTCTTCTACTGTAGTGTCTGCATCCTTGTCTTTGAATGCAGAGACTCCTACTCCTGTACACTCAAGTCCATCATTTTCTGTCAGTGTAATATTGTTCATTCTCATGGCATTGGTGTTTATCTTGCTTCTCTTCAGATGTTAGTGTTATGGTCTTTATTTTAACAACTCCTGGCATACTCAACATAATTGGGAATTGTTTTTTGTTCAGCTGAGGCCAACTCTAACATCTGTCAGCTCTTAACTTCAAACAAAGGTAGCAGGCCTTGCCAGTGAAATTGTTGTTGGAAGTATCGAAGTCACGACACCGTGTCACTCACGTGTCTGACAAGATCACCGACATTATACCGGAATACACGCTATCAACCAATAGGAAAGATACGGAGGATTACATATACTCCTAGGTTATTCCGTCCAATAGTATATATCCCTCTGGGAATCTGCTTACTGTCCGCAGTCATTGCTGACTGATATAATAGATAAGAGGTAGCCCTGTGGGCTGAGTTATATACGCACGGACCATCGTAGTTGGTATATAAGCTGTGTAAGTAGTCAGGGATAATTCGAGTACTTAGTTACTTTGCTCTATAAGCCTCGCTCTAATGCTAGCCTATCAAGCACAAGCCTTATTCAAGTAAGTAAGACGTTGTTCCCTTTGCTTACCAGCCCTACCAGTGCGTACACACGTATTCATACACAAGCCATGCTGTGGGTAAGGTAGTGACCCTTACGGGATACTACATTACTTTCATCAATTGTCACCCTCTTTTTATTAGTAATAACATGCTTGCATGACCCCCTGTGATAACAAATAGACCACTCTATTGACCAATACATCTCAACTCTTTGCCCTACAACATAGACCATTCTCTACCATACCTGCCACACGAAGATTGTGGGTGTTTGGCTGATCTACATCATTGACAGCATCAATAACTGCTGTGTTATCTCGCAATAACCAGAGAACTTGCAGAAGATTCAAATCATCAACTGTTGAGTGGTAGTGTGTGGAAAGTAGAATTTGTGTGGCAGCTATTATCAGTAAGATGGCTGATATTGCCAGACCCACTGCTATCTATATCCATTGTTCATTGTAATGAAAGGAATGTGAAGGAGTCTATCACATACTGGAATTATACTAGCCTGAAGGGAGTGATCAGAGTAGTTTGCAAATGAAACTGTTCAACATACTGAAACTCTTGAAGCTTGTATGATTTCTTGACCCACAGATACAGATGTTAAATGTGGGAAGTTCAAGGGTGCAAGATTAGCATCTATGTTGTCATGATCTAGATGAATAGTATAGTTAAGAATAGACATACCTCCCCATATTGCAGCAGCAAGCATATTTGATAGTGCATTCTCTAGCTCAAAAGCAGGATATGATTTTGTCACTCCTGCATCATTGAGATTAATGCCTGGATAGGCACAGATAGTGCCATCTACAAAGCGGAGATAATTTGAAACAAAGCCCAAAACCTCCATTAGATACCTGTTTTGGCATAAGGTAGTACAGGTAGTACTGCAGAGCTTCAGATATGACTCACTGATCAATTACTGTGACTGGTTTTAGTTCTGCGAAGCCTGAGTTTCCAATGTCGGAGTTGGCAATGTTAGCACACTGAGGGCACATGGCATTATAATTTAAATTCCACATTCCTGCCATGGTGTAAGTGTTCCTGACAAATGTATCCCACTGGTTTGGTGGGGATGATGCATTAGTGATATCCAGTGCTTCTAAGTCATGACACTGAAACTTACAAAATATTGCAAGATGCTTGGGATTTTGACATCATTCATAGTCAGTTTCTGCAAGACTGAGAAGGATTTTGTGGGCAGGGTGTTGTTGGTCTGGATGAGTTTGGTTTGTGAATCAACAGTTACTGATATATTGTTCACTTCTAGGGAGCAGGCCAGAATCTGAATATCAATTTCAGGACTCATGAAATAACTGCCCAATGCTATCAATAACTTATCAATGGAACATGTCTTGAAGGAGGTGAAGCACTGACATGGGGTATAGTTGTATACTTTGATAATTCCAGGTGCATTCCCTGTGGAATCCACAAATCGATTACTTGTGATAACATAGATGCTGGCTAGTAAGGGAGCATATCAGCAAGAAAGCAACAGCACCCTCTACCTCCTACATGAATTGCTGACTGAACTGAAGGTCAAATCAGCATCAACTAACAAACTGTTAGTCCAGTTCACTACTCATTGAAACACAATTATTCAAACACTCACCCAGGAGTCGAATATCTGTTCCAGACATATTCAAGGTGATTGGAGTGGAATTAGAGTAGCTGACTTCAAGTGATACAGGGGGAGTACCACAAGAGAAATTGAAATAGTTTGCATTGACAGCAATGGCACCACTTGCAGAATTATCATCGACTATGTCATATATAGTGCCGTTGTAAAGACCAGTGAACAGCTTTTGTGGTTGCTGAAACAAATCAACATTTAGAAGCAATTTGCTCCCATATTGGCTTGGCTCAAAATCAATACTGCAGTGCGTGTTTGCCAATCAGTGATGAGAAATGATATGTACTCACTCAGAAATAGAGTCATAATCAAGCACACCAGTAGTTGATATGTCAACAAGGGTGCTAATATTGTATGTCTCAAGTGAGAACAAGGCGGGAGTAGTAATATGCAAAAGTGCTATGCCACTGAGATAGATTGTCGTGATCAATGTTGGGAGGACAGCAGAGGGAATTTGAAATTGTTGAAAGGTGGTCAAAAGAGCGGAACCAAGACCTGACCAAGATTTGACTGAATCATGTAAGGCCGTGAGTGTCGTTGATTTCTCGAGTAGGCAACGTATCGCTAATTGCTGCATCGTCACCACCATTAGCATAGTGAATATCTGTAGATAAATCAAAAAAAAAGATTCTGAAGAAATACGGAGAGATCAAGTACCGTTCCAAGAGCCTGCTGTATAACAATTATAACTGTAGCGGCTCAGCTACTCGGTTCCCCCAATGGAAACGTGATTCTCTTCTCTAATTGGCGGGCCCAGACATAGAGTAGGACAAGATGAATCAAGAATAAGGACAGGTGTAGAATAATGCAGTGGAATGGCAGTAATGGCGGTAGCCCTTTCCTTGGCAACGATTGGATTGGTGTGCTTTCCTCTGTTGAATGCCGCACTGCTGAATGCACCATAAGCAAAGTAGTAAATAAAGGGTAGTAAACACACCAGCGTACTCAATCAGAGTATTTTTTCTATCCCCGGACGTAGGCATCGAGATTCTTCTCAAAGGATGAAACACGATGGGTGGAAAATGGCTCAGGACTGTACTTATACTATATAGCAGCAATCACCGCGAGCAATCGCCGCGAGCAATCGCCACGAGCAATCGCCGCGAGCAATCGCCGCGCGCAACCATCACGAGGCCGTTTGGACCTGTTCCTGATTGGGACCATGGTGATGATGCCAAACTGATCGTTTTCAATCTGGTCTCATATAAGGCTGGGATGAGGTTACGGACAACCGTTGGACGATTGTACACTGGCAATTTTTGGCACATAACTTCTGTGATGCTGCTTCAAATATCCAACCATCGATCTAGTCCCCATTAAGGGCATATTTGACTTTGGTGGTGACGCTGTCATGGACAAGAAGGATATTGCTCGTTCTAGAGTCAGGAGAAAAAAACTTTCTGCCACACTTTTGTGGTTGGTCCACACACACTGCTTCCATTTTTGGAACAGGCTTCTTTTCATTTCCGAGCTTCTTCGGACTCCCAAAACAGGTTCCGTGTCTAATTTAAAATATAATGCTACCATAGAATCTCTAAGTAGAACTCGCGGACACAACATCGATCCAAGCAAATCTATAAATATTCAAGATCTCAATGTTATTTCGTCGAGCCTCAGACACAAAGAGGATATGCATCCGATCCTTGATTGTATAGTACAGCTTGAGACGTAATAATATTAGTTTGATTCGAATTCCAGCTCAATTGCTGAGTAAATCCGGACATTCAAGGCTTCACAAATTCGGGTTCTGACACAGCAATTAGAGCAGATGCTTTCTGAGTTTGACTGTAGGGGCCACAGTCAGATGCAAGAGCAGCCAGACCTTTCGACGCCGGCGGTCCCAGTTCCACAAACGCCCAAACGCAGCCAAGTAGCTCGGCAACGTAATATTTTGCCGCCATCACCTGAAAAGAACCAAAAAAGAAAAGACTCTTATAGTTATCATTAGTTATTTACTTTAAAACCGGTATATT
Organism: Megacollybia marginata; assembly: GCA_003313965.1. Taxonomy (NCBI): domain Eukaryota; kingdom Fungi; phylum Basidiomycota; class Agaricomycetes; order Agaricales; family Porotheleaceae; genus Megacollybia; species Megacollybia marginata. The sequence continues at coordinate 20,084 of QLOY01015958.1, forward strand.
TCTCAATTAACTTGTTTTTTCAGACATTGAGGGACTTTGAGACTACAATACGTCCAAGAAATGACGCCCGATGACGTTTTGGGAAGTCCGAAGAAGCTCGGAAATGAAAAGAAGCCCGTTCCGAAAATGGAAGGAGTGTGTGTGGGCCAACCAACCCACTTTTGTCCGAACTTGCTGAGAGATGGCTGTTATTCTTGGGGTTTGGGCTCATCAATCTTCAGACTCTTCAGATCGGGATTCACCTGATCTTGTAAGGAAAGAAGGGGCGCCGCTCAAGTGGATTTTGGAATGGTTGAGATGGGAGAGGGTAGGGTTGGGAGCCCACTAGGGTGCCCAGTAGGAAGCTCACACTTGGGAATGTCATGAAGCGCACCGCTATTATGAGGGATACGATGAAGGTTTTGAGGGATCAGGAGGAACGGAAGACGCTTAGCAAGGAATACCAGTAATTTTACTATTTGATACATGTGTGCTTAATACTATTAGTATGTGTACCTCGACGACATGTACATGAACTCTGGAACAGGGCCCTTGTCTGCTTCCTATTCCAAGTCCAAAACGATTGAACCAAAGACCAAGGAGGCCTCGGACCTTCAACAGCTTGGCTTCGGTGTCTGCGGAGCGGCGTCGTCGTTAAGCTCGCAAGCTTTGGTTAGCCTTTGGTCTCCTCAGTGAGCTCATCATCGCTCTTCTCGGTGAAAGAAACATCCGCTTTCCGCGGCACTGCCAATGTACGTGAGTGAGTAATGACATAGATTGCAGATAGTTACATTCGTTTCACGAAGCAGAATGATGCCCAAGCGACATCTTCACATCGACAAATTGAACAAAAACATGTCCTTGCACCGCCACATTCCAACCGTCAGGCATGTCCCAAACTACGCGTGGTAGGCTAACACGATGCTTCAGTGGTACGGCAAGCACATAAACCCTTTCGACGACAGAACCCACCGGCGCCTTCTTGACCAGTTCCTTGATCAACGCATACCCAGTTTCAGCATCACCATGTGTTTTGGCAGCAGGAGCTTGGATAATCCACAATCGTACACGTTCTTCCCGTTCCACGACTTCATAGAAGAAAGCGTCAAACAATGGATTAGTGCGTTTCGCGGGAACATAATACTTGCGAGAATCGAACGTCACTTGGCTGAGGTCGTCGTATATCACCAGCTC
>QLOY01015960.1:0-19019 GCA_003313965.1 Megacollybia marginata
ATCGATTGCAGATCTTGTGCAGATCATATTTGATTGAACAATAGGGATGAAGGCTCAGCATTAAGGAATGTACACATGGAAGTAGTTTGCCAGGTATGACCTATCACCTCACACCCATACCAAGTATGCAGTATGCACTATGTATCATGCATTGTCTGTTTAGAAGAGACTAGGGATGGCTAGGGAAAGCCTAGGGAGGTTGCAGACGAGTTGAAAGAGAATCTGAGTGAAGCATCAAGCAGCTAGCAAGCAGCTAGCACCACAAAATTCCTTCTCTATATTAAAAATTGAAGATATTTCTCAATGCCCAAAGATCATGTCCACTACGGACAGACAAAGAAATGAAGCCAGCCTTATCCACAGTTTCACCACAAGCTCGGATATATCTAGAAAGTCTGAGAGCTAGAGTTATTGCAGGTAAACAGCAGGGGCAAAGGGGACAGTTTACCTGCAACAAGTAAAAGCTGTCATTGTATCTATGTATTATCTTCGTCTTTGTACAACACGTAGCCACTAAAAACAGACAGGTTGGAATGATGATTCGAAATCTACACTGCCTTTTCGTATTCAAGACTGGCTAATACAAAGGCCGAAGAGCCTATCAAGCTATCAAACTCGATAGGCCTCCCGACATAATACTATTCTGAGTGAGTAACCACAACCAGAAATTCATGCCACTTACTGCATAGTCTGCAGTCGAATTCAAGCTGCATACGGTCACTGTACCGTTGTAACTTAGCGTACCATTCGAGTTTCTGACGATGAAATGATCCAAAATTGACCTGTACGCTTTCTCTGCCACTTCTTTCAGAGTGGTATCATCCAAGAGTCTCAATCTCAAACCCTTCAGGATGCTGTATGTGAATAGCGCACTGGAACTGCTCTCCAAGAAGTTACCGGTGGCGTTCGGCTCAGTAACAACTTGCCACCAAAGACCGGTACTCGTATCGGCTGCCCTAGCGACATTGATCGCAAGCTCGTTGAAGTGAGCCCTTAGGACTGACCAGCCTGGGTAAACTTGGGGTAGGATGTCCAACGTTTCGACTAAACCCGTCAGGTACCATCCCAAAGACCTACCCCATACCATCGGACTGCTTCCGGTGACGGGATCAGCCCAGACAGCCATCTTTTCCGCATCATAACCATGGTGGAGAAGGCCAGACGCATTAGGGTGGCAGTGTTGCCAGAGAAGATCGAACTGAAGAAATACGTCGTCGAATGCGGTGGTGGCTGCTTCGGCAAGGCTGGTATTGGAGGTATAGTAGTGAACGTAGAATGGAGCCACTGAGAACATGCCGTCCAGATAGCTCCAGTTTGGGTAGACGTAGTACCAGAGTCCTCCTTGATCAGTCCGATTTTGTAGGATCAGTGACTGTCGCAAAGTCTCCAGAGCATCTTCGCCTCCAGAGATATTTCCCCTCCACCAAAGCAGAGCACTACCGATGCTAAAGCGATCCAATGATTCCGTGCTCACGTCAAGAGTCGCGTTCAGCAAAGCCGGAACACTGGTTGTCAAGCTCTGTTCAAGGTAGCTCTCCCATGTCAAGTTATAGCTAGTGGTAATAGCTTGACCAAGAGCTGACTGGAAGACACCAAGTTCAATCTGTCCAGTCGTAGCGCCGCTGTTGGCAACACCCTGCCCCTTCGATATTATTGAATTGAGCATCCACGTAGAGTACTTTTGAGAGGCAAAAGCAGCGGGACAGAGAGAAACGAAAAGAAAGGGTGTGAGGTGCATGTTGTAGACAGAAGCAAACGGGCGACACATCCAATAGCAACGTTGCCTTATTTGAGTCGCGGACCAATTGACTGCGGACAGGAGGGAGCGGAGAAGGGAGGGAGCCGAGCAGTCGATCGGGAGAAGGGAGGGAGCAGTCGATCGGGAGAACTTGAAGGGAAGCACACTGTAAGCTCCCGAAGAGACGTTCGATGCCAGCTGTTCGGCTACGGGACTGTATAACAAATAGTGGTAAACACAGTACCGAATAATGTTTTTCTACTCACTTTTTTGTGTTAAGCTTTTTCCTGCCTTATTCAGAAGTTCTCCGTCTTGATAGTTCGTCCTCACGAAGAGGGCTGAGCAGAACGGGGGCTAAAGTCCGGTGCACCACCGATCCATATCAAGGATTGGCGGCTGAGGAACTTTTATTTCACAGTAGCAATTGAAATTTGACTTGATTTTTCCGACGCACCCAGGTCTTGGCTGAGGCACGAAGCATGATAGTCGGCTCAGTGGTAACCTTGTATTAGTGAACACATTGCCCGCCTCATGTTACGACGAGCGCGGGGCTCAAAAGAATAATCATAATGTAACTGCTGAGTACAGTAATATTTTTCGAGCCATAAAGACCAACTTCCTTACCTTACTGTCTGAGATACGCCCGGCCGCGACTGTTTTCGCTACCTTATTATTCCCATCGCTCCCTTCTCTTCTCCCGAGTATGACTGATGATCAACTGTAGCCTCGTATCGGTCGTATCCCCTGTGTTGCGTAAGACGACTTATTCATTCTTCTCGAGTCCGGGAATCATGTATAAGCTTTGCTAATGAGACAGAATCGAATGAGACGTACTTGACTCTGGGATCCATGCATGTTACTAGACGTCTGTCACACTGGGGCGTACCTATAATTAGAAGTCCGCGTCCTTCAACTGTAGGATGTACACTATAAAGAGAATCCAAGGTAGCAGCTAGGGCTTCATTCCTCGAGACATGATCCAGTCCTTTGTGCGTCGTGGTCGACGTATTTGGTGAATCAAACTACCTCGAACAGTTTCTTGAACAGTCGATCAAGACGAAGGTTAGTAATCAAAGCTGTTGATAAGGGGCTGACACAGCTGTCGATTGGGTTTATCCATCCTCAAACGTCCGTCGAGTAGCAGAGCACTCGTCTTGTAAGAATTTGCGGTCAGACTCCTATTTAGACTCCTGTTCTTGCTAACCTAAAAGCGTTATTATTCTTGTGTCCCATAGATAGAAGGCAAACGACGAAGAAGGCAACGTATCGACCAGTGAAAGCGGTCATTACCGTGTCCATGTGATATTATTATCTTTGTACAGCGCTGTTCTGGAGACGTAGTGAGGGGAAGCATGGTTGCGGAGAGTACCAAAGTGACGATTGGCTCATAACAGGGAGAAGAAGGGTTTAGTCATGAGCGAAAGTTAAACCGTTCTGACAGCGGAAAAAGGAAGAGGGACGTCGATGGAAAGCTCGAGGGGAGAGAGATGTAAAGGCGAAGGCTGGGTGGCAAATATTCAGAAGCTACACAACAGTCATATCGGGAACTTCGCAGCCTGCGGAGCGCAAGCCTGAAGGACGTGCAGTCCGGATAGTACGACTAAGCATGACAGTCGCAGTACGGAACGTTCGGGGGTGTCCGCTGAGAATAGTTCAGTAATTTGAGGATTTACTTGCGCAATGCTTACAAACGCTTCTGTCGCGTGTAAGGGCATTCATTGTAAGCAAGCCATTGTTTTTTCAGAGTGAGGACGCGCGCAAGGAGTGTTGCATGAGGACTCTGAAAGAACTGTGAACATTCGCAAAGACTGGACCACTGGCATTCAGTTTGCCGCCAAGGCTTTGGACCATCAGTAAAGAGCCGTCAGGAGATCTTTGCTGTGGTGGAGAAGCGAAAAACGGGGCGGAATGGTAGAACTTGTCAGGCAACCCAGACAATATGGACAACGTGGAGCAGGTGCTAGAACAGTGCTAGAGCTTGAGCAACGTACAGATTTACTGGACAACAACCGCCTTGTATAGCCCATTACTTTAAACCGTTTGGCAGGCTAACTTGTTCACGGTCCCTGAGTGAGGCCAGTGGGTGTGACGTTGATGTAGATACAAAGAAGAAAAGTGATCTCGTGATAAGCTTTTCCAAATTTGAACCTTCTCGCTTGTGCACACCTAAGATGACTTCTGAATCCCGTCTTTTCTGCATCATCTTGCTGATGCTACTTTCTATTCATGAGTTGGCACCCCCAGGCTCGTCGGCGTCGCCTTCAGCGCTTTGAGGATATTTCTCAATGCCCAAAGATGAAAGATCATGTCCACTACAGACAGACAAAAAATGAAGTCAGCCTTTCCACAACTCTAATTTGGTTTCACTACCTCGGATATATTTAGAAAGTCTGAGAGCTGGAGTTGTTGCAGCTAAACAGCAGGGGCAAGGGGGACGCATCGACACAACATCGACAAGTAAAAGCTGTCATTGTATCCATGTATTATCTTCGTCTTTGTACAACACGTAGCCACTAAAAACAGACAGGTTTGATGATTCGAAATCTACACCGTGACTGCCTTTTCGTATTCAAGACTGGCTAATACAAAGGCCGAAGAGCCTATCAAGCTATCAAACTCGATAGGCCTCCCAACATAATACTATTCTGAATGAGTAACCACAACCGGAAACTCATGCCACTTACTGCATAGTCTGCAGTCGAATTCAAGCTGCATACTGTCACCGTACCGTTGTAACTTAGGGTACCGTTCAAGTTCTTGACGATGAAATGGTCTAAAATTGATCTGTACGCTTTCTCTGCCACTCCTTTCAAAGTGGTATCATCCAAGAGTCTCAATCTCAAACCCTTCAGGATGCTGTATATGAATAGCGCACTGGAACTGCTCTCCAAGAAGTTACCGGCGGCGTTCGGCTCAGTAACAACTTGCCACCAAAGACCGGTACTCGTATCGGCTGCCCTAGCGACATTGATCGCAAGCTCATTGAAGCGAGCCCTTAGGACTGACCAGCCTGGGTAAACTTGGGGTAGGATGTCCAAAGTTTCAACTAAACCCGTCAGGTACCATCCCAAAGACCTACCCCATACTATCGGACTGCTTCCGGTGACGGGATCAGCCCAGACAGCCATCTTGTTCGCGTCATAACCATGGTGGAGAAGGCCAGACGCATTAGGGTGGCAGTGTTGCCAGAGAAGATTGAACTGAAGGAATACGTCATCGAATGCGGTGGTGGCTGCTTCGGCAAGGCTGGTATTGGAGGTATAGTAGTGAATGTAGAATGGAGCCGCTGAGAACATGCCGTCCAGATAGCTCCAGTTTGGGTAGACATAGTAGTACCAGAGTCCTCCTTGATCAGTTCGATTTTGTAAGATCAGTGACTGTCGCAAAGCCTCCAGAGCATCTTCGCCTCCGGAGATATTTCCCCTCCACCAAAGCAGAGCACTACCGATGCTAAAACGATCCAATGGTTCCGTGCTCGCGTCAACAGTCGCGTTCAGCAAAGCCGGAACACTGGTTGTCAAGCTCTGTTCAAGATAGCTCTCCCATGTCAAGTTATGGCTAGTGATAATAGCTTGACCAAGAGCTGACTGGAAGACACCGAGTTCAATTTGTCCACTCGCAGCGCCGCTGTTGGCAACACCCTGCCCCTTCGATATAATTGAATTGAGCATCCACGTAGAGTACTTTTGAGAGGCGAAAGCAGCGGAACAGAGAGAAACAAAAAAGAAGGGTGTGAGGTGCATGTTGTAGACAGAAGCAAACGGCGAAACATCCAATAGCAACATTGCCTTATTTGATTCCGAACTTGAAGGTGACAAATCACGAAACGTCACGGCCACGTGAGTCGCGGGACCAATTGCCTGGGTGCAGGATCATGCTAGCAAAGAACAAGCAAGGTGCATGGAGAGATTTTCAGATGTTTTCCGTAGCACGAATTGTAGGCTGTGAGGGAATCAGAGATTCAATTCATTCGCATTCTGCTTGCCTAATTTATCGTAAATGCAGAATCCACGCAACTTGTGATCTATAAGTAGGGAATCAGATAAAGCATGAAGCTGAGAAATGAACCTGACCTTGCCCATGTCGAGGGCATACACCTGTGATCGTCCTTCATTTCCCTATTAGTGGATGTTAGAACTTGAGGTCGGTTTCTACGCTCTCTTCAATGGAGCTAAACTCAACTTGAAGAAAATGCATCTTGTCGACTCCTTCTGCTGTCTTGGGCTGACAAAACATTGAGCAATCGATCCACCAGTAAATTTTGTGGCTACGTCGTATCCAGGACCTTTCCTGAACTTGTTCCCTCATACTATCCGTCATGGAAGTATAGTGTCGTGGAAGTAACTATACCGCAATCGGTGTGATGGACAACGAAAATTCGTAGTTCTGGGTGATTCAGAAGAGGTGTTGAGATATGACGATAGTCCGTAGAGCGTCTTCTCTGCGCATACCGTGAGATCTGGTCGGAAAGAAGACGGAAATATATGAAAGCATTTATCGTCAAATATTCCTAGATGATGGGCACTTGGTTACAGGTGTCAGGATGTTGGTGTTTTTTTCGGTCACAGGTTGCAGGATTAGCTCGTTTACCAGGTCACATGTTCGTATTTCTAGGTTGTAGGTACCAGGTCTCCAATTACTACATACAAACTCTGAGCCTTTGCTCCCAACTATTAGAACTACCTCTGCTCTGTTGCCATTGCTGTGTCTTTGCCAACTGAGTTTCTTCTCGGAATGTATGAGGATGACGTGACCTGCCAGTGATTGAGGATTTAAAATTTAGAGGACTCGGCTAAGTAGAGTCGTGGATTTTTGGGTAATCGGATGCGCTACCGCGTGCACCTTGGCGGACTTTTTTTTTTCTTAAAAAAGGGCTGAACGGGACCTCGGAACACCCGAGGGAGGCCTTGAAACTGTCAAAAGGCATCTTATTCGAGGGATAATACAGAAGGTATAATACCAGCGCAAGGAAGGAGAATGGTCCCCGGACAAGACAGTAACACAGAGCCAAAATGGGAGGTCACGTGCCGATTGCAGCTCCGAATCTTCCGATACATCCGCATAAACTCCGGCAAGAATCCTCATCAAATCCTCTGACAATTCCTCATAGAGATCAAGTTGCATTCTATGACTATGTATCTACAATAGATTACAGTTCATCGTTGCGACCTAGGACCTGGGACCTGAGACCGAGTCCATGTGACCTCGACCTTCTAAATTTACCTTAATCCTGCATGCTGGGGGCTACATGGCAAACTCATCTTTAAATGATGAAAAAAGCCTTCATAGAAATACTCATGCACTCCCCTGCGTTGCGTAAGCTTAAGATGACTGTTTCATTCTTCACGAGTCCGAGAATCGTGTATAGGCTTTGTTGATGAGACAGAATTGAATGAGACGTACTTGACTCTGGGATCCATGCATCTTACTAGACGTCTGTGAGATCAAAGTCTTGATACGGGCGTACCTATAGTTGGAAGTCTCCGTCCTTCACTGCAGAATGTACAGTATAAGGAGAATCCAAGGGAGCAGCGAAGGCTTCATTCCTTGAGATATAGACCAGTCCTTTTTGCGTAGTGGTCGACATGCTTGGTGAATCAAGCTAGAACAGTTTCTTGAACAGTCTGAATATCGACCAAGGCACAGGTTAAGAAGTAGCGACTAGGATCAGCACGTTTTCTGAAGGGAGCAATCAAAGCTGTTAATAAGAGGCTGACACAGCTGTCGCAGGTGGGGTTTATCCATACAGACCTCGACTTCTTTTAATAATCAAATCTCGCTAACGTTCGTCGAGTAGCAGAGTACTCGTCTTGTAAGAATTTGCGATCAGACTACTTCCTTCCTTCCTTCCTGTTCTTGCTAAACGCTAATCAATTCAAGCCTAAAGACGTTATTATTCTTGTGTCCCACAGAAGAAGGCAAACGACGAAAAAGACAGCAACGTATCGACGAGTGAAAGCTGTCATTACCATATCCATGTGGTATTAATATCTTTGTACAACGAGTCTGCCATGTCTGGAGACGTAATGAGGGGAAGCATGGTCGCGGGAGAGTACCAAAGTGACGATTGGCTCATAACAGGCAGAAGAAGGAAGGGGTTAGTAATGATGTCAGCGAGCGAAAGTTCAACCGTTCTGACAGCGGAAACTGGAAGAGGGACGTCGATGGAAAGCCTGAGGGAAGAGAGATGCACAGACGAAAGCTGGGCGGCAAATATCCAGAAGCGACACAACAATTTGACACAGTCATATCGGGACCTTTGTAGCCTGAAGGACGTGCAGTCCGGGTAGTACGACTAAGCAAGACAGTCGCAGAACATTCCGGGGCGTCCACTGAGAATGATTCAGTTACTTGGGGATTTACTTGCGCAATGCTTACCAACGCTTCTGTCGCATGGTAAGGGGATTGTAAGCAAGCCACTGCTTTGTCGCGCGCAAGGAGTGTTGCACGAGGGCTCTGAAAGAACGGCGAATATCCACAAGGACTGGATCGCTAGCATTCAGTTTTCTGCGAAGGTCTTGGACCATCGGCAAAGAGTCGTCAGGAGCCTGAGATCTTTGCTGTAGTGGAGAACTAAGCGACAATCGGGGCGGAATGGTAGAACTTGTCAGGCAACCCGGACAATGTGGACAACGTGGAGCGGTGCTAGAACAATGCCAAAGCTTGAGCAACGTACAGATTCACTGGACAACAATCGCCTTCTTGCTTGCTTCTTGCGACTTTATACCGTTGGCAGGCTAACTTGAAATCAATACAGTATGGCAGAGGAAGTCGCGTTGATTCTGAACAAATTGGCTAAGATCCAAATTTCACATGGGGAGCCAAGAGGCGAATCTCAGGTTCCCGTTTACAGGCCAATGGGATGCAGACACAAAGAAGAAAAGTGATCCCGTGATAAGCTTTTCCAAACTTGAACCTTCTTGCTTGTCACGCGCTTGTGCACACCTAAGATGACTTCTGAATCCCCGTCTTTTCTGCATTATCTTGCTGCTGTACTTTCTATCTATGAGTTGGCACCCACAGGCTTACTGTCGTCGGCGTCGCCCCCAGCGACCAACCTACCAATAACAATTCTGGCACGCTGGGACGGAGAACGAACCTGGGAAACTGATGCGATTCTGAGAAGTCTGAGTGCAATTGTAGACCGACTTGGATTACCATCACCGCAGCCGGGCGTACAGGAAATAACAGAGGACCCGACAGATCTGCAGAACCCATTTTTACCGCCTCAGTTTACGCTTTCACAGCCTCCTGTTTGCATCCATTCTATCAACGGTGACGCAGAAAATCCAGTAATTCTATCACCGATGCTACCTCCATCCGGTCCACTTGCACTGGAAAACGACATCTCGACCTTGGAAGAGCTCCGCCTAATCAAAGCCTCACTCTCAGATGTAGTCGGAGTCTGCAGCGCCGTCGCACGGGGTGACCTCACTCAGAAAGTCACAGTCCCCGTACAAGGAATATTCATGAATCAAGTCAAGGATGTCATCAACGCAATGGTAGACAAATTGTCTCAATTCTCAAAGGAGATCATCCGTTTCGAAGTCGGAAGTCAGTTCGGAGGGGCTATCTCGGTCAACAAATACCTCTTTGGGACGTAGAGCCTAGGTGTACTTGGAGAGAGCTCACAGTTGTCGTGAACAGGTTTGCTGCAAATTTAACAAGCCAGGTACCAGCTTCTCGCTTTCTCAATATCACTTGGTTCAATACGCTCAGTTTGCGCTCAGTCACACATGTCACCAACGCCGTAACTCGATCGAGCTCACCTTCCGCTTAGTCAAGCAACCCTATACACTTCCTTCCTTCCTTCCTATGAGACCGTTGCTGCGCTCAGTTCTCAAGAGTGCATCTGACAGTTAACTAATTGTAAGCCGGATATGGGATATCGCTGATAAGATGGGGATGACTAAGCTTGATGGACCTTATATACCTTTGCATGCTTCCGAATAACCTTACGATTTTTGACTATATACTTGGTCTCGTTCTACAGTGTCAAACAATTCCCCTTACACCAACAGACTGATGTACACCAACTTCTACAGAGCTTCTGCTTTTGTCCTCCTGGCTTCAAGCTTCCTATCCGAGTCGATTGCATATGCAACGCCGAGAGAGGATCCGAGTCCTCCCCAAGCCAAGTTGGGTAACACAACTGTAGTTGGAATACAAACGGCTTCGGATCAGGAGTTTTTGGGTGGACGAAATTTATTTGCCTGTATTTTTGCTAACATTTCTACGAGGAATCCCATTCGCTGAACCACCGATTGGAAACCTCAGGTTCGCACGGCCAATTCTCAAAAGTTCTCCGCAAGTCGAAACTTTCAATGCAACTGAGTTTGGGCCAGCATGTCTCCAAGCAGATGACCCTGTAAGCCTTTTGACTTGTCCTTCTCTAGGCATTCACGTAGGGACTTTTGTTTTTCAGGAGCTTTTGGGTCATACAACATCCGAAGACTGTCTGACGATCAACATTTTCCGTCCTGCGCGTCTTCCATTGAATACGAGTGTACCAGTTATGGTTTGGATTTACGGTGGAGGATTCGTTGGTCAGCCTGTGCTCCGTTCTTGCGCTGTATGTTCTAATGAGGTGTCTATAGGCGGAAGCACCTTTCTGTCCAATGGAAGTGACATCGTCTCTCGAAGCATTTCAAGAGTATGTCCTTATCAAAGCACTCACGCATCTCAGCTGGATGGTCTCAGGATACTCCAGTCATCTACGTGAATTTCAACTATCGACTTGGTCCTCTCGGATTCCTTCAAGGAGACGAAGCAATGGTAAAAGGAGCTCTCAATCTCGGTTTAAGGGATCAAATCACGGCTTTGGAGTGGATTCAAACCAACATTCATGCCTTTGGTGGAGACAAATCCAGGGTGAGATCCGCCCCCGCTCCTTTATACATCAGATCATGACATAGATGCCTTCCAGGTGACGTTGTTTGGAGAAAGTGCAGGTTCTATCAGTATAAGTACCCTCATGTTGAACGAGAACATCGCAGGATCCCTTTTTCGGGCAGCGGTAAGCATCTCCTTATTGATGCACCCAATTTTAAATGTCGAATCAAGATTCTCGAATCAGGTGTAGCAAATAGCCCACTCCTGTTCAACGCCTCTCGTCGCCAAGATGTTTGGGACAACTTCGTTCGAGCGGTTCCGGAATGCGCTTCTCTTGTCTCGTCGAATGATACCTTCAGTTGTCTTCAAAACGCTTCATCTACGGAAATTCTGGCTGCATGGAGTGTTTCTCTTTCTTTGGCAAACGAACAGTTTCCTTGGGTTCCTGTCATTGATGGTTCGGAAGGGTTGATTCCGGCACTCCCTTCAGAATTGTATACTGCAGGAGCGTTTCCGAGGGTTCCGTTTATAGCTGGAACCAATCTAGACGAAGGTGCGGTGTACCTAACTTGAAAGTGTCTCGTACAATATTGATCATCTAGGGACTGGTTTCACACCGATGACAATCAACTCATCCGAGACGATCCGTGAATGGATCATAACAAACCATTCGACTACACAATCCCCGAGTGAAATCGCCGCCCTCGGCGAAGCCGCAGATCGACTTCTAGAGCTGTATCCTGACAATCCGGCATTAGGTTCCCCTTTCAACACCGGAAATGAGACTTTCGGGTTGAGTAGTCAATTCAAGAGGCTCGCTGCTATGAGTTCGTCCTTTCCTGATCAACGGCTTCAAGTTACATTGATTTAACTGCAGCTGGTGATCTGCACCTCGGGTGCATCAGACGCCAATCCATCCAAGTTGCAGCAAGTCATAATGTAACGGCGTACGGATACCTGTTCACGGAACCGCCACCACAAATATTAATCTTGTTCGGGATTATATCTCCTGCCTTGGGTGGTACGTTTTGCGTTCAGTGAGACATAATGAGATTCGTTCATGTTGATTTCAGTATTTCATGGTTCAGAACTCCCTTATATCTACCCTGATATACTGTCAGGTATAGTGGGGTCCGGGGTCGAACTTGCGAATCCGCAACTCAGCGAGTGGATGCTTGACTACTGGCTTTCTTTCGCCACGTCTTTAGATCCTAATGATGGGAAGGGTTCTAATCGTACGAAGCTTCAATCCACGATTGACTGTTTGACTGACTCGGGTTCTTCAAGGACCACTATGGGAGCAATATAAACCCCAAAATCAGGTATGCCCCAATGCACACCTTTCCTCCTGTCTGATTGATACTGTTCAGATGTTGTTGCAGCTCAACGACCAGAACACCACAATGATACCAGTAAGTGTTTCTATCAGAATGAGACTGTCCTACTCAAACATGAAAGGATGATTACAGAGCTGAGCAGATGGAGTATATGAACTCAAACTCAGTGTTGTTCCGTCATTGACAAGACAGTATGTAACTGTATTTTTGTCGTGTCAATTTCGAGTATGGTATCAGCGGTCAATAAGCTCGATGTAATTTGCAACTGATGGGAATTACTCCTATAGCTTTCAGTCTATGTTGAGTTGATGCTCCGATTTGACTCGGCCTGTAGTTCAGGACCTAGGAGGTATCAGTTGGGTAGAGGGTCCCATTTTATTCCATTCAAAGCTTGAAGTCTGTGTTGCAATGGAACGAACTGTGTCGTTTTGATTGGTTCGCTGAAACCTGCAGCAGTGCAGCCACGTGTATCAATCAGTAACTAAAACAATTTCAATCAAGCCGACCCTCGGGCTCGATGCATTGTTGGTTTGTATAGTCAAGTTACCAGTTCCTTATCTAGCTCAACGTCAATTCCCTTCAACCACTCATCGCGAATTGATCAACTCGCAGCTACTTGAGCCTACCGCCACAAGTAGCTCAAACTTGCCAGTGGGCTTCACTCACTACATAAATCGAACCAAGTCTCTGTCAACTTATGAAAGTGACAACAGAATTGGAGGAATTTCTTTTGGTATTTACGGATCCCCAGCCGACAGTTTAAGCTTAAGAGTAGAACAAGCGACGCTACAAGCTTGAGTACTGTTGGGGGAGTGGAAATTGAAAGGTCGAGAACTCATGCTTCTAAACGCATCAAAGTTAATCTGTTCACGAATAGAGGCCAAGGCTTATTGAAGAACATACCAGCAAGGAGCGATAGGAGTAGGAACACAAAAGCAAAGCGACGAATGAAGGTGGTGAGGAAAGCATCTACTGACCGAGTCGGTGAGTCAGTGGTCCCTTGTTTCCCAACGCACGATTGATTGGATCGCACAGTTGCTCGCAGGCCAATTGATCTGATGTGGATGAGGACTATATAGCAATGGCGGAGCGACGGGGCCGTTGAACACCTGTGTTTCATTGGCTGAAAGTCTGATGAGTGTGACATCGATTTTTCTCAGAGGATTTGTACCGAGCGACAACTTAGCGACAAGCGGTAGACCGATAAATGAATCAGAGAAGGCGTGCCACTGTCTTCTGAATTGGCAGGTGCAGATCTGCCATAGATTGTCACCACAGGAGAAGGAGTTTGCAGGAAACGCTTTGCGACTCTGTATAACTTGGCAGAACTGTGAAACCTAGCCTGATGGACAACTCGTTTGCAACACAACCGGCACGATCGCACACATAATATTCATCGATGCATCCATGAACCAACCCACCCTCGAATACGGCATCTGCAATCGAAGCAAAACTCTGGACTGCGACTTATCCGTCCCGAAGAGTTCGGTAGGACGCCAGTTAGAGTATCTACCAGCACTTTATGAGAACAGAACACTGCGTTGGCTATTTGTCGAACTCAACCTGCGTGGGTGCGAAGGAGAAAGGAGTGGTAAATCTTAATATCCACACAGAGCTTTACAGTTGCGAGACGCAACCTGAAGAGCGTATTTGTTGTTAAGCTAGCACAACCATAACCGACACTTCTGACGGGTGTCAATCGGGTGTTGCTTGTCTACGTGTTGTAAGATGTAGCTGCTCTGCCTGTCGGAAAGAGAACAGATATCTTCGGTAACAATTCAGCTTGTCACTTGCGCTACAGGCCAGTGTAAGCGCTAGCAGCGTTCTAATCAAATCATCAAACCAGGAAGGAAGGAAGGAGTGTATACCCAGAATTGTCGCGTTGGCTTGGCAAATAATTCGGAGCCGGGTGAAGAAACGATCACTGGTCTTGTGATCTCCAAATTTGTCTTGAACCGTAACTCCATTTTGCCCGCAATTAGCTATGGCTAGGATCTCAAGCTACTCTTCCTGTATTCTCGATACGAGGCTTGGGAGGGCTTGGGTCGTCTCATGCTGTTGTCGAAACTGGTTACTGCTGGTTACTGCTGACTAACAGTAGCTTTTCCTCGTTCCTACTTCAACGTTCAACCGTCTTCTCAGCCTTCCATTGTTAGTATCTCTCCATATGCTTACTTGTTTCTATGGTACATATCGGATTCGACACACGAGGATTCTCAGGCTGGAACACGGGCATAAGCGGATTCTTGACAAATTCCGGGTGTCCCAGAAACATGGAGCCTCAACCTATTGGGCATGTTAGGATACGTGTACTAATCATTGGAATGTGTGTATATCCCGTCTTTTCCCTACACACTCAACCCGTACACCAGAGCCACTTACCGCCGAATGAATCTCGAATTCTTCTCTCTCCTGCTTACCATCACGATTCTCTCGCTTACCATCACGACTTTCAGTCAGAAGGCGATTGTGAGTGCGACTGTGGATCAGGCTCAACACATTACCCGGCTTATTACAAACGAGTGGATTGATTATGATACTTACATCTCACACATGATACACATCGTCCCAGTAAGCAAAAGAGTGACGCACTATACTAGCCAGATTCCAGAAATGATCCCAACCAAAGAACTTGCCATCAGCCACTCATAGTGGCCTTTCGCATCTAAACCTCGAGCGGCAGCGTTAGTCAACGTTGAATTTCCCCCGCCACCCGAAGTCTGAGGAGGAGCAGCACTTGCACCGCTGGAGCCACCTGCACTACTGCCACCAGCAGAAGCGGAAGGAGTACTCGCGCTGCTGTCAGTCGCAGAAGACGAACCTCCTGTACTACCACCACCAACAGAAGCGGAAGGAGTACTCGCGCCGCTGTCAGTTGCAGATGACGAACCTCCTGCGCTACTTCCACCTTGCGTAATAACAGCACCACCATCTACCAAGGTCGCAAGTGGAGTCAAGGCACCGGTATAAGTAGTCAACACCTCAGTGCTAATCGGAGCACCACCATCACCAGTCGAAATAACAAAACCCCCAAGATCCACAACACAGACAGGGAGTCCCCCATTCCCACTAAATGTGCAGCTCTGAACACCGTCGTTGAGTCGTTGAGCTCCTTCTAGAAATGTTACTGTCAGGTTGATCAGAAGCGGTTCCTTATCGTCAAGAGTTGAACCTCACTTGTGTAAGCACTCGCATCTACATCGGCAAGAATAAGATACGTCGTGGTACCATCCGAACCAACTCCTGCAGTAGTAATCGTCAGAGTCTCAGCAGGTGAATCAGTGGGGGTTGGCTCAGCGAGGCCGTCAGTAGGGGGAACGACATCGTATAGTGTAACAACAGCTCCTCTGATTAGACTTGGAGACAAACCTGCCAAAGCCCAAAATGAGGAATGTGCGATAGAGGAGACGATTTGAATACTCACATGCGAGCAGTAAGGGTAAAAAAGAGAGGAAGATACTAGGACTTGTCCTAGCCATTGTTTTGGTTTAGTTGGGAAAGCAGAAAGCGTTGGCCGTTCTGGACTTTGCTCTTATATATAACGTCCAGGCACCGCCGGTGAAAACTGCCGTGTGACAACATCAAGAACCGGGTCGCCTAATAACCAGTGTTATAACTACTTTGTGATCTTCGTCATGATGCATGCCAGTGCGAGGAGGTCCCTCCGAGCGGATCGAGCTTGTACCAAACTGTTCTGTGTCCGAGTCATCTGTTGCAACCAAACCAGTAGAGCCGCTGAGCGCGCGTCGGCTGATATTGATGCAACAGCCCATCATTTTCGCTCCGTGATATTCAACACACCAACGGGAGGGCAGCGTACACGGTCCTCGTGCGAAAGTCTCACTGGGATGACTAGTCTCTTAGTACTTCTGAGCTGTCAGTTAATGGGAAAAAAGCAAGACAAACGCGTCGCAGGTACTTTAGATTTGCGTGAGTTCTACAGAGGACTGCTAGTGAATCGCAACGTGCTGTAACCGCTGTTCAATGTTCAGCTGTTGAGGACGAAGTTGCAAACAGTTGCAAACGCGGCGTGACTGTCACGGTCAATCATGTCCTCGACTCCTCGTCCAAGACACGAAAATAAAACTAGATGCCGCTCTTCTGCCAACGGATTCACCAAGTTCATGATACTCCGATTCTTCTAAAGTTGATTAACTATGGCTAGGACCTCAAGCTACTCTTCCTGTATTCTCAATATGAGGCTTGGGTCTTGCTTGGGTCGTCTCATGCTGTTGTCAAAACTGCCGGCTCCAGGCTTCCTCGGTCCTACTTCAACCGTCTTCTTGCCGCTTTCTCCGCCTTCCATTGTTAGTATCTCTCCATATGCTTTCTTATCTCCCTGTGGCATTGGCCATGCAATGCCATGTTATGGTACATATCGGATACACAAGGATTCTCAGCGGGCATAAGCGGATTCTTGGCAAATTCTGGGCGTCCCAATAAAAACACAGAAACACGGAGCCTCAGCCTATTGGGCATCATGCATCATGATGCCGGGATATGTGTACTAACCATCGGACTGGGTATATATCCCGTCTTTCCCCTACACAACCCGTACACGGTACACCAGAGCCACTTATGGCTCGAATTCTTCTCTCCTGCTCACCATCACGATTCTCTTGCTCACTGTCAGCCACAGGGCGATTGCGAGTGCAACTGTGGATCAGGCTCAACTTCTGGGTGCAGCCTAGGAAACGGCTTATTACAAACGAGTGGATTAATTATGATACTAACATCTCACAAACGATACACATCGTCCCAGTGAGTAAAGGAATGACGTGCTACACTAGCCAGATTCCAGAAATGATCCCAACCAAAGAACTTGCCATCAGCCACTCATAGTGGCTTTTCGCATCTAAACCTCGAGCAGCAGCGTTAGTCGACGTTGAATTTCCTCCGCCACCCGAAGTCTGAGGAGGAGGAGCACTTGCACCGCTGGAGCCACCTGCACTACTGCCACCAGCAGAAGCGGAAGGAGTACTCGCGCTGCTGTCAGTCGCAGAAGACGAACCTCCTGCACTACCACCAACAGAAGCGGAAGGAGTACTCGCGCCGCTGTCAGTTGCAGAAGACGAACCTCCTGCGCTACTTCCACCTTGCGTAATAGTAGCACCACCATCCACCAAGGTCGCAAGTGGCGATAAGGCACCAGTATAAGTAGAAGATAGCTCAGTGGTAATCGGGACACCATCATCACCAGAAGTAACAAAAAACCCAACCTCAACACAGACAGGGACTCCCCCATTCCCGTTAAATGAGCAGTTCTGGAGACCGTCGTAAAGTCCTTGAGATCCTTCCAAGAGTGTTACTGTCAGGTTGATCAGAAGCGGTTCCTAATCGTTAAGAGTTGAACCTCACCTGTGTAAGCATCCGCATCTTCACCGCCAAAAACAAGATACGTCGTGGTTCCATCCGAACCAACTCCTGCAGTAGTAATTGTCGCAGTCTCAGCGGGGAAAGAATTGGGGGTTGGCTCGGCGAGGCTATCAGTAGGGGGAACGACTTCATATAGTGTAACAACAGCTCCTCTGACTAGACTTGGAGACAAACCTGCCAGAGTCCAAAATGAGGAATGTCCGATAGAGGAATACTCACATGCGAGCAGCAAGGGGAAAAAAGAGAGGAAGATACTAGGATTTGACCTAGTCATTGTTTTGGTTTAGTTGAGAAAGCAGAAAGCGCTGGCCGTTCTGGATTTTGCTCTTATATATAACGTCCATGGCACCGCCGTGAAAACCGCCGTGTGAAGATCAGAAACCCTATGACAATGTTAAAAACCGGCGCCTAACCAGTGTTATAACTACGACTTTGTGATCTTGTGTTCTTCATGCGAGGAGGTCCCTCCGAGCGGACCAAGCCTGTACCAAGCTGCTCTGTGTCTGAGTCGGTCGGTGTACTGTTACAACTTGTTACAACCAAGCTAGTAAGTAGAGCGCGCGCGGGCTGATATTGATGCAACAGCCCCTGAATTATGATTTGATTCTGATTATTTTCGCCCCGCAATATTATAGTGCTTCCTTCCAACGAGAGGGCAGCGTACACGGTCCTCGTGCGAAAGCATTGACTAGTCTCTCGTAGTAGTTCTGGGCTGTCAGTCAAGGGAAATCACGTAATAAGCAAGACAAACGCGTACTTTAGAGTTGCATGAGTTCTACAGAGGGCTACTAGTGAATCGCAACGGTGCTGTAACCGCTGTTCGACGTGAGCTGTTGAGTTCAGGACGAAGTTGCAAACGTGGCGTGACCGTCACGGTCAATCATCCAAGACACGAAAATAAAACTAGATGCCGCTCTTCTGCTAACAGATTCACCAAGTTCATGATACTCCGATTCTTCTAAATGAAAGAATTAAGATTAATTAAGACTCGTATAAGTACAGTACCAAATATTACTGAAATCCTAATTGTAGCTACTAGGTATTCAATCGCCTAAAGTACATACACCACATGAGGGTCAAAAATAAACGGCCGGGAAATCTTAGGCGATTTTAAACGAGAAATATTTAGATATACGAGCGAAATATACATGGTGAAAGGTATCATTTATCGTCCGAAATACACTTGGAGAAAGGTTACATTTCTCGATTACTATTACCGGCGAAAAACAAGGGGATTCCGGCAATTATTTGTAAGATATAGGGTATACTTTTTTTTTAACGGCCCCCTCCGTCTGACCACCCAACCATCACGTGACATGCCGGATGACGCGTTACACAATCAAATCAGCTGATTCAGTAGGATTAATGCATAGATTATGATAAATTGTCATCCTCCTTATGCATAGATTTTCAATAAGTCTTAATACCCTTTTTGCATTAAAGGTTGATAAATTTGGCAGGTGTTGTCACACAGCCACAATTGGGCTCGGATGGGCTCTGGCATGAATCCGGCATGAATCCAGCATCATGGCAGACCATGGCAGACCAATTTTTAGTAAAACAATATAAAATCATAGAAAAATGTGGAAAAAATGCAAAAAATTATAAAAATAGAAAACATTGATGTATGAGATGACCATGGCACATGACCTTATTAGGCAAGCCTTGACCATGGGAACTTTTGACTTCCTTATATGGATAGGTGCAGAATTTCAATGTGAATCTGATAATATGGT
>QLOY01015963.1:0-11384 GCA_003313965.1 Megacollybia marginata
ATCTCACAGGATCTGATCTCTGACTGGAATATTGACTCACAAATCTAGGAACTCATCTTTGACTTAAGCACAGAGTCAAGACTGACTCAGAATTAAATCTAGTCAGAGATGAGTGAGTCAAATTGGCTAAATTTAGATTGTACCATTAGTATATAAACCCTGTAGCTCACCAGCTAATATCAAGTTTTCTCCCCCATCACAGGCTTGAAGCTAAACTCACTGAAGAGTCCCTTCTTGATTTGACTGGACCTTGGAAGACCCAGGGGCTTTGTTTTGCCACAAAGTTCAAGTTATTGTATTGACACCTTTTCTGAAATTGCATATCAGTGCTGAAAGTGCTCACCTTCATAGGAGAAAGGTTGGAGGCTTTGCCCTGATTGTTGTTTTGAACTGTTTGGATAGGACTTCCAGTGTTGAAGTTCATTGGATTGATATTGGTCTTCAGATTCAGAGTCAGGAATCTGCTCAGGTTATTCAGACAAAGGCTAGTGAGAGACTGAGTCTTTGCTGACTGTCATTGGATTTTTGGATTGGATTTTTGGTTCATCTTGAAGAGTTGTAGGGAGATTCACCTAACTCTGGTCAGACACATCAGTTCTAGATACTGATACACCCACTGTGATTGATTGTTTTCACAATCTCACCCATTCTATTTACCCCAACACACTGCAGTTGATTGTTTTCCAACAATCTCACTCACCCATTTGCACCAACACCCACATTTCACAGGCTAGTTGCTCACCAACCAGTCTAATCTTTCAAACTCCCAGGATCTCGATCCTTTAGAGTAACGAACTCACAGCACTCGGATTCGAGCTGCACCCACACACACATATTGGAGCCAACCACAACAACCACATTTTCTAACTTAGCTCAACAAACATTGCTTTGAAGCTTAATGCCTAGCGACTGTATAGCGTATATCAATTTCCAACCAGAGAGCATTCTACTAGTATAGACCATTTGCAAATGCTACAGCCCAAGCCAGCAACCCATTTGCAAATGCTATAGGCCAAAATGGCAGAGGCTTGGCACTGTTACCCAGCAGGTCTATTCTTGGTTATTATTTGTTTATATCATCAATAAATCCAATAAAATCCAATAAAATAAAATGAAAATTATTGTGCAGCCCTGTTATAGGAATGACTTATTAAGTGAGTCTAAGTGTGAGAGCATTAAAAATAGATATATTGTCAATAAATCCAATAAAATCACTAAAAATTATTATGTGACCTTACTAGGCAAGGTCCAAGTGTAAGAGCATTTAAAAATAGATATAATTAGAAGCCAATTTTTATGCTATTACAATATGCTACATTTGGCTTCATTTTTAAACATTAGACTATGGGAGTGACTAGATTAGGCAATGCATCATGACCATGGGAACTTTTAACAAACTAGTATGGCTAGATAGAGATTCTTAATGCCATTACAATACTGCTAGACATTGGACCATGAGAGTGACCCAATTAGGCAAGACATAACTATGGGAACTTTGTATAGCTAAATATGGATTTTTAATGCCATTGCCATGATAGTATCCATTTTCCTATGGCAACATGCCCAGATTAGTCAGATTATGACCATGGGAACTTTCTAGAAAAAGATATAAATAGATGCACCTTTTCAATGCCATTCTAATGGTGGTATTCATATGGCCTTGTTAGCTCAGAATTTCAAAAAAAGCCAGTAGTGAAAATAAAAATAGATATTTTTTCACTTTCTATAAGCTTATATATACCTATATAAGCTGTATTCAGTACCTATAACCAGTACACTCACATAGACCAGCCCTAAACACCTATACAGGACTTGCATTCAACTTGCATTCAACTTGCATAGAGTGGTATTCAACCTATATAGACTTGCATTCAACTTGTAATGAAGTAGTATTCAATCCCTGCTTAGTATTCAGTGCCCATAGACCAGCCCTAAACACTTATACACCTGTATTCAACAATAGTCAAACCCTAAACTTGTATAGACTAGTCAGTATGAATTTGAATACAGTACACTGCAAGTCAGCTGTTTAATGTGCAACATGTTCCAACTTAATAGACCTCTGGCAGACCATCCAAGTCTTTGATGGCTTCAATAATACAGATTTAAGGTCCACTATATTGGCAGATTTATTGAGAATATTTATCATGTTTGGTCCACTTTTATCTCTTGAGCTATACCTGATAGATCCAATAAAAGTCATGTCAACTCAGAGGGAAGGGCAGTTGAAAGAACAGGAGACATAGAAAGTGCAACTATGACCCTAAGCTATTGGTTCCAGCTTATAAGAAGTCATGAATAAGGTGAACACATGAATATATGACTTGCCTTGCAGACAAGGCAGGTTAAAGTCATGTGTTAATAACACGACATCAAAATGATGCCAGCATCATGGCCTTGTCTGACCTTTCTGTCCATGCAGTGTATACCTGGCTAGTCCTCTTGAAAATAGTGATGGAAGCTCAACTAAATCTATTTCCTCTGCCCAAATCTATTTGTCTGCAATAAGCAGTCAGTTTTGAATTTTGTACCTGTTCTGACTACTGTTCTCTAGCTTTGCAAACAATTGAACATGGGCCTGGCCTGCAGGCTTTGGTGAAATAGGCAGAACCTGTTTCTTAACCCTTGTTTAATATGGCTCAGATTACTGGCAGTCTACAAATGAATTCAGCTTGGCTTTGACCAAGTAAATTACAATTTAATTACCATCTTCTACTTTTACTGGCTTTCTGCTTTGGCTGCATCATCTTGCTGGTGACAACAGGCTGAGGACCCCAGAATGCTCGATCAAAGTAGTGCTGTGAAAACTGGATACAGTAGGTTAAAAAATTGTTCACATGTTATGCAGTTTGAAGAAGATTGGCAAATTGTGAGCTAAATATGCATCAAAGCAAAAAGTGGTGTATGGTGGCAAAGAAGTGTTTCATGTGACCTTTATGATGAACCTTATTTGGTCTTGTTTAGATCACAAATAGTGAAGATATAGGCTATTCAATCTGGTGTCTCATATGGACAATTTTTTGAGTCTATGCTCTGACAACATTGATCTTTCAATTAATGATGTCACATGCTCCACCATTGGTTAGTATGTCATGGAAACATTATAATGATGTCATGGCTCCAACATAACATACATAACACAGGTCTGGAATGTTTGATATCTGTAATAAACTCATAAAACCTTTTACCTCTACTCGAAAGGGTAATGTCCTCTCTCTTCTGAAAACCAGTACTTCTTACAGAAAAATTGCTGCTCAGACAGGAGTATCCAAGTCTAAGGTTGCTGTTTTAGCTAAGGAAGCATACCTAGACAAGGAGAATCTGCCTGCAGGATGTCTCAAAAAGCTTTCTTCTGTGGATAAACATGCTATTATCAAGTAAATCACTACTGGAAAAACTGAAAATGCTGCCCAGGTTGCTAGAAACCCTTTCCTAGCCTGTTGGTTCTCATATTAGAAACACTCTTCATAAAGCCTCTGTAGCATCAAGAAAAAAGCAGAAAAAGCCTATTTAGCTTTTGCTCAGAAGTATAAGGAGTGAACTATAAAGGACTGGAAGAAGGTGTTGTGGTCAGATGAGACCAAAAGCAACAGGTTTGGGTCAGATGGGCAGAGCATAGACTCAAAAAACTGTCCATAGCTAGATTGAATAGCCCATATCTTCACTATTTGTAATCCAAACAAGACCAAATAGGGCTCATCATAAAGGTCACATGAAACACTTTTCTGCAACCATACATCACTTTTTGCCTTGATGTATATTTAGCTCACAACTTGCCAATCTTCTTCAAACTGCATAACATATGGACAATTTTTTGACCCACTGTAGTTCAAAGCTACTTGAAGAGATGTACTTAGTCCTGTAGCTAGTTGTGGGTCATTATCAGAGCTTTGGTGGTGTTGAGGTGGTTCCAGAATTCATGTTTGATTCAAACAATGATTCAGATTGGGCCTAATGTCTGTCAATCAATGGCTGAACTCATTTTGGTGCTCAGATGCTACTGCCAAATTGAAATAAGATCATGGGGGGCTGCTGAGAGTAAGTTGGTGTCAGTAACCTCAGATTGCTTACTAAGTGGGTATGGAGTAACATGATTTGTCAAAATAGCCACTATTTAAAAAAGGGTTAGTCAATCCAGGACTGACCTGAGACTGACAGAGGTTTATAGAGGTTGACCTGAGATGATCTAAGTAGACCTGGGATGTTTTGAAATGTTCTGAGATGTTCTGAGATGTCTTGGAGCAACCTAGGAGCAACCTAGGGTGTTATAAAACCAGTTTTTCCTGATGTTGTTAATCAAAAAGAGCAATGTAGGCTTGGCAGTGTTCAGTTACCTCTAATGCACAGGTACAAAGTTGGCTTTAACATGGTATGATAAAGAGCTTTAATCAGATCATGAGTGAATCACACTCTGTTGCTTCAAGGATCTGGTATCTCATCAATATGGATCTTGTCAAGATAGTAGTTCAGCAAGCTATTAGACAACTGTCAAATTGTTACATGAAATTATTATAAGCTGCTTGCAGTACTACTACTTGCCAGCAGACCAAATTTGAATACTTACTATAATATGCATGCCATGTATGATAATAAACAATGTTATATAGCAATTAAGAGACAAGTGTAAAAAATTGTAAAATAAGGATACAGTCTCAAGAGTCAAACCAGAGGGTTCCTGAGGATGACTAAGCAACAGTGTTTGAGACCTAAGAACCATGTCAAGGTGAAACTACTGACTGCACCATATATGCATTTCTATGTAAAGCAGGTTATGTTATTAGACACAGTCCTTGGATGTCTAATCACTATATGAGATATACAAGTGATGTCATTGAATGAGCTATACTTCTCCTGGAATACATACTAAGCATTTTGAATCTGTCTCTTGTTATGGAGTGATAAAAGACAAAGCCACAGTAGTAGGTCATTCCCAGGTCTGCAGAAAGTAGGGTAAAAATGCACCTCTACACAGCTCTATCATTTTGCAAAGTGCTCCTCATTTCAAATGCTCCCAGTAGTAGGTCATTCCTGGGAAGTAGGGTTTGCCTCTCAAAAATTCACACTACATTGCAGATAATATGAATGCTATCATGACGTGTTGAGAGTTAGGTTATGTCATATTGGGCCAAAATCATTGATGTGTTGATACTCACAGTATGGAAACATTTCAATCACAGGAGAGTTCATCTCCTTCAACCAATTGCTTGCAGGTATTCTTTAATGGTATTGTCAAGGGTGATACAGTAGTAGCTGTGACATTCCACCAGCTCCTGGAATTCTCTGTATAATTGTCTGATCTAATTTGCTAAAGAGTGGGCTAACAGCTGTGATATTCCACATAGCTGCTATAGGAGTAATACTAGCTGCATGGCCAATACAAACTCCAAATCCACCACAATCCCTAATAGACTTGTATTCAACTTGTATTGGGTGGTATTCAATCCCTATGGACCCACATTCAACTTGTATTGACTTGTATTCAATCCCTAATAGACTTGCATTCAACTTGCATTGACTTGCATTCAATCTCTATGGACCCACATTCACTGATGAGGTTGCATATAACTGTTAGAGAAATCTGTTACAGTCCATTTACCATATTGATTGCTTTTGATGCTCAATTCCTGGTTTACTGCATAGATATATCATACCTATTTTGCATAGATCAGATAAATTTGGCAGGGCTATTGTACCACTCAAATGCCAGGCCTGGCAAACCCTGGCAGGCATCTGGCATCATAGCAGTACATGGCAAGAACACAGCAGGACATGGCCAATCTATTTTTGGCAGACAAGAATAAAATGCATAGGAAAACAAAATGATAATAAAAGCTGCAACAAACATTAAAACCACTATGGGTCATGCCCACATTAAGCAAGCTGTAGCCATGGGAACTTTTAACTTTCTTATATGGCCAGACACAGAATTTCAATCTGGTTCTAATGGTGTATCCATTTGAAGCCATTAGTGGAGGTGTGCCCAGATTAGGCAAGTTATGACTGGGAACTTTTGACTTCTTTTATGGACAGACATAGAATTTCAATGTGATTCTGATATCCATTTGAAGCCATTAGTAGAGGCATGCCCAGATTAAGCAAGCTATGACTGTGGAAACTTTTGACTTCCTTATATGGATGGATGCAGAATTTCAATATGGTTCTCATGGTGTTTTGCTATACATTCTACATAATTTGCATTTTATTTTCAAAAAGCCAGTGAAAATATAAATAGATATATACAACTACAGTAAATCTATTAATATAGTAGACCTCAAATCCTGAATATTGAAGCCATCAAAAGCTTAGAAATATTCTCAGGAATGAAAAAGATGCACAGGTCATGATCAACCTGAGTGGTAGATCTGAAAATGTGGGATTAACCTGAGTGGTACACTTTTTCATTTCTTGATAGATCTGCTGATAGATATTCTTAGTAAATCTATGCATATAGTGAACTTCAAATCTGGAACATTACTGGCAGAGTTTCATAAAGTTGGAACACCCATCTATGTATATAAGATATATTCAATTAGCTATAGACCAGTCATAGACTAGCACTATATTGACCTGTATTCACACTATTGACCGGTATTCAATATCTATCAACCAGCATTCAATATACATTGACTTGTTACTCAAGGGCCAGTTTATAGCCTAGATACTGGATTACTGGCCTATAACTATTGAGTATAAGCCTATAGAAAGTGAATGCATGCTCATAAGGGTGTATACATGCTAAGTATGGGTCTTCATCACTGGCTTTTTGTGAATAAAATGCAAATTGTGCAATAACAAGAGCATATATAACAAAACCAATAGTACCATCAGAATCACATTGAAATTCTGCATCTATCCATATAAAGAAGTCAAATGTTCTCACAGTTATAGCTTGCCTTAGGCATGTTTCTTGATGGCTCCAAATAGATGTCATCATTGCAACCACATCAAAATTCTGCTGCATATAAGAAAGTCAAAAGTTCCCATGGTCATGGCCTGCCTAATCTGGGCATGTCTCCTTGATAGCTTCAAATAGACATCACCATTGCATTCACATCAACATTCTGCATCTGTTCATATAAGGAAATCAAAAGTTCTCATAGTCATGGCTTGCCTAATCTAGCCATGTCTCCTTGATGGCTTCAAATGGATGTCACTCTTGCAACTGCATTGAAATTCTGCATCTGTTCATATAAAGAAATCAAAAGTTCCTACAATTATGGCTTTTCTAATCTGGGCATGTCTCATGATGCATCTTTAATGGTTTCTATTATTAGTGTTTTTATTATCTATGAAAAATGCCTGGACAATATCTATTATTAGTGTTTTTTATAGGTGTATCAAAAATAGATTTGCCAGCCAGCCATGCCATGCCATGATGCTGGAGACCTGCCATTGGCTGGTACGACAACCCTGCTAAAGTTGTTATGAATCTATGCAAAAGCCCTCTGATGACTTATGCATAAGGCTACAACAAGTTATCATAATCTATGCATTAATCCTACTGAATCTGCTGAGAAGCAGGAACATATCTATGCCTTGCAGCTAGGAAACCAGTGGCCCAGTTCTTGTCTATAATGACAGAGGCCTATTTCGATGACATCGACACAATAGGTTGTAGCAACAATGATGTCAAATTTTTTATCCATGAAAATATATATCCTTGAAGAGTTCGTTTCATTGCTCATGATCGATATGTTGCTGTTCAGTTCTATAAGCTTATTCATGGGGGGTGAAGATAGTTGATCCAATGATGTTTCACCCTCAAATGCAGAAGATCCCAGCCTTCCATTCCATATTGGAAGCCAATGGCTTGACCTTTATTACAGTGATCAGATGCTGCAAGCCACTCAGGAAAAACCCTTTTTAACCTGGATGCCTCAAGGTTGACCTGGATCAACCTATGTCAACCTTGGTCAGTCCCAGGTTTAAGTCTCAATTTTTAGGTCAGCCAGGTCAACCTAAGTCATGTCTAGGTTAGCCCAAGTCAGCCCAAGTCAGCCCAAGTCAGCCCAGGTCATGTCTAGGTTAGTCCCAGATCAGCTCAGGTTGACTTAGGTTGACTCAGGTTTACTCAAGTTTGCCAGGTTTGCCAGGTCAAAAAGGGTTTTTCCTGATGTGGTGAAGAACAGCTCACTCAATAGCTGGAGCATGTCTGATTTAGATTGGGTGAACCTATCAATGTTGGAATTCAATTGAACTTTGGCTTCCTTTATCTTTGTGAACAAATCATGCAGGGTAGAGCTGATATGAATCAAAGCTAGTACAGACAGCTTGTAAATCAGCAACAATATTCTAACAGAGCACGCATACTTGAGAATATCAACACAGATGGGTTATCACCCCTGCATACAGCGTTTTGAGGTCTCCACCCTTGTAGATTATATAAGGGATAGATCCCAGTGAAAATAGGACCCGTGAAAATCTGGATGATTTGGGGAAATCTGGGTGAAGACGGATAAATCAGGAGTTTCCAGGTATGACATACTTCCCGGCATATGACTATGAGTGTCGTATGAGTGTAATAGTCAATGGATGACGCGATCTGACAGGGACGTGTCACACAAGATTTTCTTTTCACTGTCATGTAACACAATTGCAACTTAAACTCGTACATCCACCATCTCCTCTCTGCTCCCCATGCTCTGCTTACTCGTGTTTTCCTCAAGTCAACCCCGAGAATAAGAGGCCTTACTAAATGGGGCCAAGTCGGTGAGGTTCCTGTTTGTCATTTGCTAGGCAAGTCTCTGAATCCTATCGGCCAGGGATCAAAGCCACATGGAGAACTTGAAGATGCTATGTGGAAAAAGTATCGCTTCTTGTTTCAAAATGCCCCACTTATAGAGCCATCCAAATTTGGAACACCTTCAGCTGATGAATGAGAGGCGAGGAAGAAGCGGGAATTGATGACGATGATGGCGGCAATGATTAAATTACGGTATGTTTTCATTTTCATTATTCAAACATGCCTTACTGAGTTACTCGATGGGACTTAGGACATTCTCAAATGCAACAATGGACTCGGAAATGATTGGGGTGTAGATGAAGCACAGATAATTACATTAGAACTGTATAGTCAGATTACACCAGAAATTGACGGATTTATGATATCTCAATGTCCGATGAGCCCGGATGACCACAGATTTCCACATATTTCCACCTGGATTT
Organism: Megacollybia marginata; assembly: GCA_003313965.1. Taxonomy (NCBI): domain Eukaryota; kingdom Fungi; phylum Basidiomycota; class Agaricomycetes; order Agaricales; family Porotheleaceae; genus Megacollybia; species Megacollybia marginata. The sequence continues at coordinate 9,166 of QLOY01015963.1, forward strand.
TGGCAACTTTCTGGCTTGACAGATTTGACCAGGTTTTGCCAGATTTCCACATGTCCACTTTTCACTGGGAATAGATGCTCATACCAATCTGTCGTTATCATATGTTGGCTGTTGCAAGAAAAAAGAAAATAACAAAAAGGTATTTGTGGCTGGTTAGAGAGTAAACAATGACTGTAGTTCACAGATGAAACTCAGTGTCAAGAGGTTGTCAATGGATACCTCTGATTCTCTGCAAGATGGTTGTGTTCACAGTGGCAGTGATACTGCCAAATAGCGACCGCTCTCCACCAAGAATTTGCATGCATAATGCAACCACTGACATAATCCTCAATTGATTCCAGAGCCATTTCCCTATAATAGTCAGGGCAAATAGAAAAATGATGAATTGACTCATATTTCAATAAACACACCTTCATGATGGCCACGAGTCATGACCCACAAATGGTCAAGATCAGGAACATCAATATGAACATTATAAAGCCAATGACTTGCAGTCTGCACAGTGGACTAGCGCTAGCATCCCAGTTGTATAACATTGGAGGCATACTTGAAAAGACATATTGTCAGAATACTGTACAGACATCTGTGACAAATTTTTGTATGCAGGTTGACTACACCAAATCCGCTGAGCACTCTCTTCATCCATCCATGCCTTACACCCATTGGCAATTGCTATGATGGTGAAGGAAAAAAAGGCTTACCTGAAGAAGTAGGATACAAGGAGAGAAAAACAAAAGTGCTGTTCTAATTATAATGCACCCATATGCAGTTTTGATTGTGACCTCAAATGGTATTACAGTCATATGATACTACTTTAGTGGGCCATCTCTTCGGGTGGTGGGTCCAAGTCCTAAAATAAGTACACTCAGATCCACTTGAAGGGTTATTCTTAGGTCAGACCCACCACCTGAAGGGATGGCCCACTAAAGTAGTGAATGCTGGTCAATGGGTATTGAATATGACATATCAGTTTGATGCCTCTAGCATACTTGGATGGGTGTTCTAACTTATAGTGACCTCTGACAGATCATCCAAGCCTTTGATGGCTTCAATATTCCAGAGTTGAGGTCCACTATATTAGTAGATTTGTTATCAGCAGAAATGAAACCAGATGCCCAGGTTAACCACTCAGGTTGATCTGACTTTTTCAGATCTATCACTCAGGTTGATCATAACCTGGGCATCTGGTTTCACACTTTTCATTTCTTGACAGATCCATATTCATTTAAATTCTGTAAAATTTATATGCACAGATTTATGTCAGATTAACCTGAATGGTTGACTTGAGTATCTGGGTTTTACAGAATCTAAATGAATAAGTCAGAATACCCATCCAAGTACGCTAGGTTGACCTAAGCATCAAACTGATATGTCATATTCACCTATTGACCAGGATTCACTATCTGTCTGTCAACCAGTATTCACTCTTTGTGAACTCACATTCATTATCTATTGACTGGCATTCAATATCTCAAAGGCTGGGATACAAATCTCTAGTCTATAGGCCTATTAAATAGATTAGATAGGGCCAGTTATAGGGTTGAATACTAGCCATTCATAACATTTAGCACAAAATTATATTATATTACCTGGAAACTGGTTATAACCACTTCATAAATGCCCAGGATGCAGGGCAGAGATATTCAGTGGCCCTCCATCATGGTTTCAAGGGTATTATTATATAGTACCACTCAGATAATATATAACTTAGGTCTAGAATACAAGGAATGGCCCACAAGTAAAATATCACAGTATGCTATCGGCAAGGGCCCACCAGACAGAATACAATATATATTGCTTAGGCTTTAGGCAGGGACCCACCAGACAGTATATAATATATTTTGCTCAGGCTTTAGGCAAGACAGAATATAATATTTTGCCTAGGCTTTAGGCAAGGGCCTACCAGACAGTAATAATATATTTTGCTCAGGCTTTAGATTCTTTATCTGAAGCTGTAAGGACTATGCCGAATGCAAGCCCGAGATGTATAGACAGATGTGGCTTGTAGAAAACCCTTGATAAGAATACCAAGGTAAACCCTTTGGCTATGCCCTCTGCTGGATCGTGGGTTTAGGCGAAGGTATCGGCGAAGCCTCGGTGGAGCGAGGGCCGATACCTAGTTAGAGAGGAGTTAGAGAGAATAGAGTATTGAGCATAATCCAAGTTGATTTCTAAACTGAAGTATACAACACTGGTGCTAGGCTTATATACTAGAGGCC